>OY754489.1:24446156-24592000 GCA_963575735.1 Amblyjoppa fuscipennis
AAAGATATTCTTCCAAGGTCCTCTGAAGATTGCTCGGACAGGTTTCGGTCGAAATAGAGGTGCAATATTTTGCTAGCCGTTTCGCGATGTTTCGGTAATTTTCGCGGAATGTCTCGGTGGACGTTCAATATTCAGAAAAAATTGCCGTTCTCGAAAATTTCACTAATGAAAATCGCACATTGCAGTGGTGAGTTTTCAATGTCACTTTGGAGATTTCAGAATGTCCATGTTTTTTGTTTTGTTTTGTTTTTGGTCTTTTAGCGATGTTTCCCTCATTTAGGTGGAATGTCTCGCAGGACACTGAGAGAAGGATCTAGTAAATATGACTATGTCGCTTAAGAGCTATTAACAGAGCACGTAGTAGTATCGAACTGGAGCGCCACCTTTGACAGGAAGTACCGGATTTATAAACATTTTCCGTAAATATTATGATAAAGTTTCTTCGAAAATCTGAAACTGTTTGCTGTCGATGGGACTTTTTACCCTACTTGAGTACTGAAACGAGCTACGATAATTTTTCCAAGATAACCGATCATTGCGACCTCGATCCTTCTCTATTAAGAAATATTGCGATAATCGAAAATCGATCCCTCGATTTTCGAATACCTCGATTTTTGAATACCTCGATTTTCGAATACCTCGATTTCAGAATTACCATATTTTATTCATCATTTCGCGGTGTTTCTCTAATTTCCGCGAAATGTCTCGCGTACAACGTTGGAAATTAAGAAAAAAAAATTGCCTAAAATAGTAATGATAATTGCAGATTGCAGTGGTGAGTTTTCAATTTGCCTAAAATATTAATGAAAATTGCAGATTGCAGTGGTGAGTTTTCAATTTGCCTAAAATAGTAATGAAAATTGCAGATTACAGTGGTGAGTTTTCAATGTCACTTCGGAGATTTCGGAGTGACGACGACGCCTTTCCAGTCGAATTCGCGATCAGCGAGGCTCGTTTTTTTTTGTTTTTTGTTTTTTTTAATCGTTTGCCGTCGAGGAGGCATTAACGAAACAGATTCGTCTCGCCGGACAGCGCGGATTCGGCGAGTCGAATAGCCTCGCAAGCAAGCCAACGGAGACAGGAAGCTGGTAAGGTCAACATTCGCGAGCATGGTGTACCGGGCACCAGGTGGACACGGGGTCAACGAACTTTCCGACACGCTCTGTGTCCCTGTCGAAGCTGTCGGCACGACTCAAATTTATCTGGTGCTCGTGGAGAGGAGCTCGTCTCAGAATAACGAACGCATTCCCAGATGCGAGCCTCTTTAAACATTAAAATCAGGCTTGTGCTAATTACGCATTTTTTTTTATCACCAAAAAATTCGTTTTGCCCAAAAAAAAAGTCTTAATTTTGAAAGACGTCGAAGTGTCGGGAAATTAATTTCGATATGTGCAACAAGCTTTCCCACTTCCGGTCATTCATTTCTGATGCTATTTTTTTTTTGTAAGCGTCAATTGAAAGTATTTTTTATTGCAGAACATTTTTTTTTTTTTTTTGCGCCCTGAACGTCATTTCTGTTCGAGGTAACAAATTTCGTGAGCCTTTTTCGTGAGCAGTCTAGATTGGTTTCTCGTTGATTTCGCAATTATGCGTGTTTTCATTTTTTTTAATTTTTTTATTTTTTTTTTTATTATTATTTTTTTTTAATCATTGAATTCGTCAATGAAAGAGTATTATAAAATGAATACAAAATTTAATATTTTCTGAATAACCCGATTAGTAATTTGTTAACTTTAACTGCGATTAAGTTGAATAAATTAATTTTGACTATTGATAATTTTAACAAACTTGAGACCGTGGACGCTTTTGGAGTTAATGTTGCTGTTGTAACAGTGCGATCATTTCCGGACCATTTGATTGACGGTCACGTGACAGTCAATTGACGACGAAAATTACCAGTTTTTTTGCATTAAAAACCTTAATCTGCCGATCGTCGCATCAGTTTTTTTATAATAATTATATATTTTATATAATTTATTATTATTATTATTATTATTATTATTATTATTATTATTATTATTATTATTATTATATTATTATTATTATTATTATTATTATTATTATTATTATTATTATTATTATTATTATTATTATTATTATTATTAAGCTATACATAGCGCTTATACACAAATTGTCATGTTATCGAGTAGTGCCATTTTGCAATTTATCAATCTTGACGATTCTCCGTTTGTTTTTCAACTCATTATATTACCGCGACGAGTAAACGGAAACGAATGCAGGCGAAAGAGGAAGACAGGGAAGTCGGGGGGGGGGGGGAACGCGATCGATGCGGAGAGTGCGCGCGGGGAGCGCTCGAGAGTCGCAGTCCCCGTGCTCTGCCGAGCCCGCCCGATGTGCACTGTGCGATTGTGTCTTCGTGTGCAAGCCTTGAAAAAGCGTTTCTTTTTCGCGTGCGGCACGGACGAGCCGGCCAATCACTGTGGCTTCGGGGAATTCGCCTCGGTCCGCGTTCCTGTACCGAATCTATGTGTAACACACGTACAGTAGAACCTCGCTTGGCCGACCTTCGATCAACGGAGCCTTCGCGTTATCCGAAGCAACCAACTCATCCGAGACGCGTCAACAATCCGCGCTAACTGAGGTGTAGGCTCGGATAATACACCGTCAAAATTATAATACACTGTAAAAAAAAATAATAATAAAAAAATAAAATTAAAAAAAAAGTCGTTTTTGAAATTCAATGCAGCGGGGACTTGAAGTTTTCATGCGGTGATATAAATACATTGAATTTAATGTACAATCGTAACGACAAAATTAAAAAAAAAAAAGAATGAAGTATACGAAAAACAATGCCCGGATCGATGTGGGACGAAATAGAAAGGAGCGTAACAGAGGGTAAATAATATATGGGCTAGAGTATTGTGTCGTATAGCCGGTGCGACGCGTCAACAATCCGCGCTAACTGAGGTGTAGGCTCGAATAATACACCGTCAAAATTATAATACACTGTAAAAAAAAAAAAAAAAAAAAAAAAAAGTCGTTTTTGAAATTCAATGCAGCGGGGACTTGAAGTTTTCATGCGGTGATATAAATACATTGAATTTAATGTACAATCGTAACGACAAAATTAGTGTTCGGTGTATTAGAAACATTGGAAAAACTCTTTAACACTTTGCTTTCATTTAACCGTAAAGGTACATTGATTTTAATAATTTACTTAAATTTAATTGAAAAATTATATTCATTTTGCATCAAAATCGGTCATTAAATTAAGTGAACCAGTTTTTGCATAAAAATTTCCCGTACGGTACATTGAGTGTATAATTTTTTTTTTTACTGAAATGGATGAAGCAGCAATGCGCACATGTGCGTTGTGGTCGGTAAAGGCTACATTGTTCCATACGCGCTTACGTTCGTGCAAGTTTGCTGCGACATTGTATTGCAAATACAACAGTTTCGGTTTTAGAGTCAATGGTTTACGTTTATATGAAGTTAATCTAATTTTTTTTTTTCTAAACACATAATATGTACAATATGTACAATGTATGTATGTTGTAATATGTACAACTTTGAATCGAGTATGTTATCGGTGCTATCCGAGATTTCACTAATCTGACGTACGCTCTCCCCGCATTAGCTCGGATAAACGGGTGTTCTACTGTAGTCGTAGCGCGGATAGCGTGTCGCTCAACATAGGTGTGTCGCGGAAAGGATCGGATAATCAGTTCGCGGAATCCAGCGCATTATGTGGATTAATGCACTGTCGGTTGATCCTCCATCTCCGGCAACGATTCCAATGGGATTTTTCACATTTGGAGAAAAAAAAAAAAAAATGCCACGCTCTGCTTATAAATTCTGAATCACTTTGCGACAAGATCCAATTTGACTTGCAAATAACGGACGACGAAAATCAATCGATGAATCAATCAATTATTATCATTTTATCGTGGGAAAGCCAGTGTCCATGTTTGGAAAAAAAAAAAAAAATATGTTGAAAATTAAACTTCACCGAACGAAGTTCCGAGCCGCAACGCGCGACGATAGAGCTAGACCGGAGCGATTGCAATCTGCACGTAACAGAACTCGGAATTGATGCGGCAATGAAATACTTTTAAGACACTAAGATTGAGCGCTTTTGTCGGCGAAGGTTATCGACGATTCACTCTCGAGACGTCGTTGAATATCACAGTTAAGAGTATTTTTTCACTGTTTTTTTTTTTTCAATTTTGACAAACAGCCATAGGGCACGAAACTCCTGTGTGTGTGGGGTTGACGAAGAGTTGGGAGAGTAGGAAGATGAGCAAGGGACGGCGCTCACATGCGAACCGGGAAACGGCGTTGGTACGAAGAGGCCTCGCCAATTGACCAAAAGATGACCGTCAATTGATCGTCTCTTTTGGTAAGCGTCAATTGACCAAAACATGATCGTAAAATCTTTTTTTTTTGTAAATGTCAATTGACCAAAATACGACCGTCAAATCGTCTTTTTTTTGGAAACGCCAGTTGACCAAAACATGACCATCAATCAATCGTCTTCGTTTGTAAGCGTCGATTGGACCAAAACATGAGCGTCAATTGATAGTATTTTTTTTGTAAGCATCAATTAACCAAAACATGACTGTCAATAGATCGCCTTTTTCAAAGCGTCAATTGACCAAAACATGCCCATCAAAAATGCCCCACCTTTTTTTTATCCAGAAAATGTTTTTTTTTTTTTGCGCCATGACAATAATTGTCGTTCGGCCTCGCAAACATGTTCGAAGCAGCGAAAAACATCAATACCTAGTCGGTGTTTGATCGTCATTCAAGTTCATCGAACAAAGTCCCGAGCCGCAATGCGCGACGGCGGAGCCAGGTCCGACGATTCACTCTCGGGGCGTCTCGTTGAATATCAAAGTCAACAATTTTGTCATTATTATATTTCGTCTTTAAATTTTCATAGACAGCGATACGACACAAGAGCCCAGCGGTGTGGGGTTGACGAAGAGTAGGAAGAGTAGGACGAGAGGAGTGAGAGAAGGCGCACGGATGGGAACTGGGAAGCGGCGCTGGTACGAAGAGGGCTCGATCGGAACGAGCGCGCGGTCGACGCCCCGAGAGAGTCGTTCAACTCTGGTGCTGGTGCTGGTCGCGCGCGGTGCCGGACGGGCCGGCATGCCGCGGTGGTCGTCACCGAGTGAGCTCGCTCGCTCGCTCGCTCGCGCGCGCGCGCGCGCCAATCGGCCTTGAATCATCCTCCGGTGGCCGTCTACGGAGGTGGTAGCACCGACAGCGGAAGCGGGGGTGCGCGGGGCACTCGACAGTGGGTTCAAGCACCAGACGTACACTCGCGCTTCCGGCTACCGGCTACCAAAAGCCGTAACACAACGCAAGGCGACGATGGAGGAAAGGCAGAGGTGAGGTGGAGGGACCATAATAAGAACCGGCGAGGCTATGGTTAACACGCCGGTAGAGATGGATGTTTTTTCTTTTCTTCTTCTTTTTCTCCTTTATTATTATTATTATTATTTTTTTGTTTGCTTCGCGGCAGTGGAGGAAGAGAGGACGATCGATTCTTGCAAGGTAAACGACCCTATTACCAAACGCTTTGGGCTTGTTCTTCGCACGCGGGATGATATATTGTACCTCCATCCGAACGTGCCGTCGAATTTTCGACTAAAGAGTCCGAGTGAAATATTACATTTTAAGGAAATATTCGATTTTGGGTATATCTTTGATTTCGGGGAAATTTTCAATTTCTGGGAAATCTTAAATTTCTGGGAAAACTTAAATTTCTGGGAAATCTTAAATTTCTGGGAAACCTTAAATTTCTGGGAAATCTTAAATTTCTGGGAAATCTTAAATTTCTGGGAAATCTTAAATTTCTGGAAAATCTTAAATTTCTGGGAAATCTTAAATTTCTGGGAAATCTTTAATTTCTGTGAAATCTTCAATTTCTGGGAAATCTTCAATTTCAGGCAAATCTTCAATTTCAGGCTAGTCTTCAATTTCAGACAAATCTTAAAATTTAAGGAAATGTATGAAAAATATCGGACTTTCTGCGCTCGAAGGTTTTCCATGCGATTGCAGATCGCCGAAAGAAGAAGAGCCGAGGTTTCGCTTTGCGTCAGGTCGGTGCCGCGAGAAAAGAGTCGATAATCGATTGGCCGGTGAGGGGGGGGGGGGGGGAGGACGGTGGCGCACGGGGGGATTCGCGTGATACGCAAAACTGGCACGAGAGATACAAGGGGACGAGCGGTCGGAGGAGACACGGAATATTTTCCACGGTAGGAGGAGAGGAAGGCCGCAGACACGAGACAGAAAACGGAGAAACGAGATGCGCGGGCGGGAGGGAGGGACGGGGGCGCGCTCCGAGGAAGATATCTAGTTGCAGGTCGTTCACTTGGCAAGGGAGGACAGCGAGAGCAGTAAAAATAGACCGAGAGAGCGCCAGGAGCGGCGTTCACTCACGCACAGTGCCGCTTGTGCGAACCTCTCAGTGCCGCATCGACTAACGTCGTCGTCGTCGTCCTCCCTCCTCTCGTCCTCCTATTCGTCTTTCTGGCCTCCGCGAACTCCGTCGCACCGGCTATACGACACAATACTCTAGCCCATATATTATTTACCCTCTGTTACGCTCCTTTCTATTTCGTTCCACATCGATCCGGGCATTATTTTTCGTATACTTCATTCTTTTATTTTTTTTTTTAAATTTTTTTGTCACGAAACTTTCCCACTCTCTGTTTGGATACTATTGAAGATTATGAAAGAGGAGTAAAAGTTACGATTTTTTTTTTTTTTTTTTTTTTTCCATTAACTTCGCGGAGAAGTTCATCCGACACTTTGGGCTCGGGCGCAGTTGACGGAGCATCGATTTTTATTAAGGGCAAATGTAGAGGTCGAGCGCCCGATAACTATAGGACTATAGTGTTGATTTATCACCCGACGATGTTTTTCCACTTTCATCGTAAAGGAAAATTGTAATTGTAATGTACCGGCCTGGAACTTTTATGCAAAAAAAACTCTTGTGTTAAATTTAATGTAAAATTGTGATGAAAAATGAGTATACTTTTTGTCATTGAGATTAAAGTAAATTATGAAAATTAAAGTACTTTCATAACGAAATTAAAGTCAATTATTTAAAAGATCAATTTTTTTTCATCGCAATTCCACATGAAATTTAGTATATCAGTTTTTTGCATGTAAACTTCCAGACCGGGTACGTTGAATTTCATACGATTTTTTTTTTTTTTTACAGTGTTGTCAGGGAAAAAAATACAAGTGGCAAGTTAAAAAGTTACTTAGCGCTCTGCGTCATCCGACGTTCGTAAGGTCGCTGTGTTTACTACTGTGCATTGTGTTACGTTTCCGAACGCAATGCGACTATGACGTCACGAACGCTCGAAGATTATTCTCGTATGTGGTTCAGTCGGTAAATCGTGACCGCGCGATTCCGATATTATCGACATATCTGACTGGCATTTTGAGACTGTCGAGTTCGATGCATAATTCTTGTTTACTGAGATTTTTTTTTTTTTTTATCATTGTCCAAAATAAATCAAAAAATTAAAAGTCCGTTTCGTGTATGTCGTATGTCGCGGCGTTGTTGCGGGAGAATTCGGGGAAGAAGAGAAGTAGCGAACTTTATCGGAAAACAATAACGAAGTGAATTCGTTCGTCGAGGCTTTTAATGTCTCAATGACTTTTGGGGCTTCAAAGGATAGAGTTGCAGGCTGTGTGGTAACGAAAAAGGAGAAACTGGAAAATATTTGGGAATGTCGCGAGACAAGGAGAATTATGAAAAAGGAATGGATTCAGGTTGTCAATGACTGGATGTGGTTCTGGCAGGGAAGCGACTTGCTGGAAGAGATAATAAAGACTCTAAAAAAAAAAATCCTATTAAATTTGAAAGTGATATATTAAATGTCATGTACAATTGTGATGAAAAAATTAATTTTCAGTGTATTAAAACATTGAAAACACTTTAGTCTTGATAATTCACTTCAATATCATTGGAACGGTATATTAATTTTTTATCACAATTGGGCATTTAATTGCATATACCAATTTTTGTACGCTAAAATGCCAGAAGGGAAACGCGCTAACGAAGACAAGTGGATTTACGAAGGAATTTTGAGAACCCGACGATGAAAAGAGATAAAGTGTCGAGCTAGAGAGCGGATTAGAATAAGTTTCTTTTCTGCAAGTGGTCACACCGACTATGTTTGGTTGTAACAGATTTTTGTCACATAGGATAGTACAGTGTAAGTGTAAAATCGGATAGTTTATGAGCGAAAAGTGTACAAATTAAATGAGAGGTGTAAAAGGCCGTTAATGTCATATGTGCAACAATCAAACAAACAACCTACCAATTGTTGGTAGGTCAAACAATCTACCAATATCTCACTCACTTTTGTAATATATATATATATATATATATTCGTTCAATTTCGCAATTGATAAGAAGATAACGGTTTTCCTAGCTGCTCTACAATTCTACAATACCCTGAATCCAACGGTCGCCAATAAGAAATGATTTTTCGATCGATCGATGATCAATATTACAATCGAAATAAAAATATCTCGTCGTCAGTCACCGTACGTACCTGCGTGTAACACCAATTCTCGGCAACAGGGGTGTTTACTTCAGCTGGCGGAGGGCTCGGTACACGGCTCACCGCCATACTACTGCTGCTGTGCAAATTGGAGCTGACCCGCGACGTCTGAGGCGCACAGTCGCTCACCGCAAGTCTGCAACAGAAGGAAAAAATAATAATTAATTTTCAACGATCGATAATTCGTCGAAGCGGTACGACGTCGCAAAATCGTTGCAATATTCTAAACGAATTAAATTAAAAACAAAAAAAAATGAATTTTTCAAGAGACTTAAAGAACGAGTAGAAGAGCGAGCGGCGTTCTACGAATTCTCGATCGCTATCCTAGAGTTCCCTCCGCCCCGGCAGCGGCGCGCACCAAAGTCGAGGTCATCGACAGTTGATCGACCCATCGAGTAGCAACAATCTCACGGGCGAACGAACCGAGGAATCGACGCCAAGATAAGAACCCTGTGGACTCCGCTGATCCAACTCAATCGGAAGTTCCGATCGAGCTGATCGATTTTTGTTATCCTGTCCGCTTGTAGCGACCAAATTATCGCAAATATTCTTGAGGTCTCGATATTTCTTAATTTTTTTTTTTTTTTTCACAGATTGTGCTCAACGCGGACCGTTAAAAATCCGCTTCGGAAATTAATGTACTGGAAAGCTTGTTTCTGAAATTTCAGACACATGTGCGTTCCAATTATTACAGTCAAATTTTTATTTTTAATCCATACTTTTGTCAATTTCCGCCAAGAGATCTGTTATTTTTATATTACAAAAAAAAAGTGCATTGATGTTCGATTGATGCAAGCAATTTGAGCTAATTTTAAGTTCGGCTGCATTGAATTTACAATTTATTTTCAGTCTATCCACTGTTAACCCGCTCCGAACGGGAAAGAAGTATATACAACAAAAAAATGTATAAAAAAAAAATCTCAAAAACATCAAATTTTTCACGATAAAAGAAATATTCTCCATATGAGATAATTTTTTATATACACAAAAATAATATACATTAAAAAAATATACATATATTTTCCCGGACATATCCAACACACGTATCTCAAAATATACGAACTGCGTGTTATTCCGCTTAAAAAAATTATATTTAATATAAAAACGTCGATATCTTTCGGTTCTTTCTTACACAGAAAAAAAAAATGTCTATGTTTAAGAAAGAAAAAGAAAAAAAAAAGATACGAAGATAGAGCGTTGACGGACGATAGTGGAAAGACGGAAGATTCAGGAGAGGATAAGAGGGAATAATAGCGCGAGGCTGGAGGTGGAATAGCTCGGTACGACATAAGGTACATAATAAAAAGAAGTGGCCGGGGACGAGGCGGAGTCGGCGAAGGTGGGGCGAAAAGGGATCGTGGGTACCGCAGGGCTGAGGAAGACAAAAAGGTACCGAAATACATATACAAATGTATATATATATATATATGTTAGGTATATGTTAGGACAAAGTAAGAGGAAACGAGAAGGAAGGGTGCGGTATGCAGGGCACGCGATGCGATGCGATCCTCACGTGCGCCAAGTACGGTGCGGAACCGCATTTGCCGGGGCGACTCCCGTGTGACTCGTGTGCACGGCGTGCCAGGAGCGAAGGGGAGGAGGGGGGGGGGGGAGACCGAAGGAGGAGTACGTTAGCCCCGTAGGTTCATCGGACCTGCGGTCGCGTTCTTTCGACCTTTTTCTTAAACAAACTGTCCGAGCTGGCGTGTCCCGTCTTGCGACACGAGTGGACTCTTAAAAATTTTCTTTTTGTCGATCGGGATCCCCCATTCGCAGCGCATGACTTCCAAACGTTGAAAACTCAATCTTTTTGTCTTTGCTTTTGTTACACCAGAATCGAATTGACAAAAAAAAAAATCGTGGGGATAATAAAAAATGTCTCTCTAATGAGCGAAAAAAAATGTTGAAGACTCAATTTTTTTTTCGTTGTTTTTTTTTAACAGAATCGAAATGAAAAAATCTTGGTGATAGTTAAAAGTGTCTCTTCTAATTAGAGCAAAAAAAAAATACGCTATATAAATAAATATAAGCAATAAATTTACAAAAATATATTTACATATAAGCAATCTTTTTGAAATAAATGTATTTGCATTATTTATATTGCAAATATGTTTATCTAAAAGTGGACCTGCGTTCACCTTCTTTCGACTCTTTTCTTAAACGAACTTTCCGAGCTGGCATCGCGTCTTGAGGCACGAGTACGACCCTAAAACATCTTCCTTTCGTTGGTTTTGTTCATCGAAATCCTCACATCGCAGGCCGTAACTTACGAATGTTGAAAAATCGAAAAAAAAAATAAAAATTTACCACAATTCAACTTTTTGAAAAAAGTAATCGTGATAATAATAATAAAAAATGTTTTTTAATTCACGCGATTAACAAAAAAAAATAAAAATAAAATCCATATAAATAATATTTTTTGAATAAATATATTTGCAATACGAATAATGCAAAACATTTATTTACTTTGTTTTTTTTTGTTAGAAACAAAAAGAAACATATATATATACATATAAATATCCTTTACATTCTAAAAAAAAAAAACAATCCATTTTTTTTTGTCATCAAACCGGATGACATTGTGTCGTGGCGGACGAAAGGAATTTCCTATTGACGGAGTGGCGGACGTTTAGTTGATTCGGTAGGGTTTCGTGCTTTGTAAACGCTTTGTAAAAAAAAAAAAGCATACGTAAGAGATAAAAGGTATACAAATACACGGAACTGGCATCATCGGTAAGGTAGCCGCGATGCCGGTGGTGACTACCTTCGGAGTACATTACCCTCGCAGGTTCATCGGACCTGATTGTGTTCAACGGGCCGAGGCGTACATACCGGCACGTCTCGTTTGTGTGTCTCCCCGGCACTCTCGGTTGTGTCCGTATGCTTTCATCTCGCTCGGGCGTTCTCTTATTCCCGTGTTTCCTGCCGGAGTCGACGAGCGAGCGTTCCCCTTTTCTCTTTCCAGTGGGACCCGGCAACCACCGTCCCGACTCGGCTTCATTATCGAAGATACACTCCGTCCGGATGTAACCGCGCACCGCTCGCACGTCCGTTTCGTAGAAGTCAACAATACTTCTTCAACCGCCACGAAAGCCGCTTCCGCGAATTGGGCAATTACGTCTTTGATTTTTAGTCCCGACTGCCCGCAAGGGCGAAAGGACGGGAGTTGTTTAAAAACAGAATGTAGATGTGGGTTGTGAAAAAAAAATAGTTTAAATTCTCGTTGGGAAAAATTTACTTCTAGGATTTTCTTTTTTTACTTCCGGTCGGAAGTTGTAAGAGAGTTCAAATAGGTGCAGAAATTGGATTATGCATGTTGAGATCGAACATCCCGAGGCACTTTGTTTCGTGGCTGTCGAAGAAATAAAAATTATTTCTTCAACTGCCACGAAAGCCGCTTCCGCGAATTGGGCAATTACGTCTTTGATTTTTAGTCCCGACTGCCCGCAAGGGCGAAAGGACGGGAGTTGTTTAAAAACAGAATGTAGATGTGGGTTGTGAAAAAAAAATAGTTTAAATTCTCGTTGGGAAAAATTTACTTCTAGGATTTTCTTTTTTTACTTCCGGTAGGAAGTTGTAAGAGAGTTCAAATAGGTGCAGAAATTGGATTATGCATGTTGAGATTGAACATCCCGAGGCACTTTGTTTCGTGGCTGTCGAAGAAATAAAAATTATTTCTTCAACTGCCACGAAAGCCGCTTCCGCGAATTGGGCAATTACGTCTTTGATTTTTAGTCCCGACTGCCCGCAAGGGCGAAAGGACGGGAGTTGTTTAAAAACAGAATGTAGATGTGGGTTGTGAAAAAAAATAGTTTAAATTCTCGTTGGGAAAAATTTACTTCTAGGATTTTCTTTTTTTACTTCCGGTCGGGAGTTGTAAGAGAGTTCAAATAGGTGCAGAAATTAGATTATGCATGTTGAGATTGAACATCCCAACTCGGCTTCGTTATCGAAGATATGCTCCGTGCGGATGTAACCGCGCACCGCTCGTACGTCCTTTTCGTGGAATAAGAATTGTTTCTCCAACCGCACGAAACTCGTTTCCACAGATTGGGCAATTCGGCGTTCGACTTTTTAAAAATAGAATTTAGATGAGTTTCGTAAAAAGTAAAAGAAGTTTAAATTCTCGTAGGGACCAATTGAATTCTAGGATTTTCTATCTTACTTCCGGTCTCGAGTTGTAAGAGAGTTCAAATAGGTGAAGAAATGAGATTATGGATATTTAGATTAAAAATGTTTCCAAGGATAAGGTGAGGTAAAAGTCCCGAAGGAAAATACTCGGCACACTATTTGTCACTGGAAATTTTTAATACTCTGTTCGGGACATAGTCGTTGAAAAAACGATTCGCCTTGACCTCAGCTGAGACAAAACCGCAGGCCGAGCGTATCTCAAGCTTCGGATTTGACAGCGGAAACAGAAAAGAAAATTGGTCCGAGAGAGATCGTCGATAGGCGTAGAAACCAAATGATTGCCCACAATTTCTCTCGGACCACTTTTTTCTTTGATAAACGATAAACCGTTCAGAAACGTTGCGCGTAACGAGAACTTCTCTGCCTATCGAACAAAAAAAAACGTACTCCAGATAAACTTTCTATTTCCTAAACTTCTTAAACAAAACAAAAAATGACTCTCTTAGAAAAGTAAAAAAAAAAAAAAAAAACAAATTGCCGATTTTTTTGCGTCAATTACATTCTTAAAAGTACAAACATATCTATAAAAAAAAAAAAGAAAAAAACCCACCGATATGCCGGAGCGAAATTTTCTAAAATACTCTAAAAGTCTCGAAAAGGTTGGAATTATTGGAAAGTTTTTTTCCGTTCCGTTACAAATAAATTAACGTCGAGAGCTTTCCCGTACTTTCAAAAGGTCGAAAGTGCCAGACGCGAGAAATATTATTCCCGGTAATAATGTAATTCGACGGTCCATCGAATAATGGTTTGCTCACGCGAGTGCGGAGCGCACTCTAATTCGTCGTCAATTACGCCACACCGGCCGACAAAGTTCAAAGGGTTAAAGTATCCGGGGGGGGGAAGGGAGGAAGGGGCGGCGAGTGGCGAATATTGTGAAAGAGGCGAATTATTCTCAGGCTCGTTTTCCAACTAAAATTGTGCACCGAGACCTATTCACGAATGTGGTTTCACGAGTCTCGTTTACTATTACAGGCATCGAGCATCGTGTGCACACCTCTCTCTGTGTGGAAACGCAGCGCTGATGGTGTGACGTCTGACTTTCACTTCCACGCTAATACACCCACGTTAGTTTCGTGCTAGATACCAGCACGGGCGCCGGGCACGAGTTCTCTCCCCCCCCCCTCCCCCCCCCCCTTCGCGCCGCCTCTCCGGCAAGCGAGAGAGTTTCGCGTTTAATACCACGAGAAATTCGCGCGGTATTATAACCACCGGCCGATGTATAGAGCGGGAGCGAAAGAGCGGGGAGGGGGGGGAAAAAAAACATTGGAGAGTGCGGAAGCTTAATGCCGAGCGCCGGCGTTGCGAAATTCAACGACGAATTTCTAAAACACAGTGGAACGAGGCGATCGTTATTCTGAAGGGTGGAAGTTATTATTTGTTTTTATTAGTTTTGTTATGATCGCTGGATACGATTAACTTTATTTGCACTTTCGGCAAACTGTTCGATTAGATTGAACAGAACAAAATTTTCGAGCAAGAGAAAATGGATTTATTTAAAATTTCGACTACTCGATCGTCTCGAGTGAACTTAAGAGAAAGGAGTTTGTCTACAAAATTTTGGAATTTGTAATACGCAAGTTGATTCGCTAATCAATTGAGTTGTAATTATATTTATTATTTTGTATCATCCGCACGGCAAAGCACTTGAGAGATACATCGTGAGCGTATGAAAAGTATGCAGGAAATCTTTTTTTTTAAATCTATAAATTATACATAGCATACATTTTCCTCTGAAATTATTTCCACCTCGGTAAATTTATCGATTGTCGATATCCAATAAAAAAAAAAAAAAAAAAAACACGGAAATCGAAATAATATTCAAAAATACTCCTCAACAATGTTAATGATATTACCATTAATTCTAAGATATTTTTTTTTTCACTTTCCGACTTGTCTCTTTTATTTTACATAACTGTGCCGCCGAAAAATCGACGTGATCGTTCTATCTGGGAAAGTGACGTAGAACGACTATAAAAAAAAAAAAAAAAAATTCCGCGACGCGTTGTGGAGTGTGTCGAGACCGTATCGACGAAGGCGTCGTGTCGATCGACGTCGTTCGAGTACAGGGGAAAGTAGAACGGAGCAAAAGCCACGAGAGCTCGGGAGACGACTCGCATGAACTCAACGCCGAGCGTCCGCTCGGGTCTCTCTCGCTCGCTCGGCGTGTTGCTCCTGGTGAAAACGAGGAAGTCGAGTGAAAACTACCTATAAACCGAGACGCAACGAAACCCTCCGTAATTATAGTAAACCGAAGAGGATCGCGACTCCACGGCGCGCTATACGTTCGAAGCTCGGGGCTTGCCAAATCAGCCCGGGAATAATCTGTTGCGTCCCACTTCGCCGCGGGTACGGGACGAAACGAACGTTTCGCGAGAGGGCCCTCCCCTCGCTATTGGCAAAGAGCGAAATGGCGAATAATTTTCTGCCAACAGCTCGCTTTGTACATGTGTGTCGTGGCATTTCGTCGCAAAAACAATACTTTAATATTCATAATACCTTGATATTCATAATACTTTAATTTTCATAATACCTTGATATTCGTAATACCTTAATATTCATAATACCTTGATATTCGTAATACCTTAATATTCATAATACCTTAATATTTACAATACTTTAATATTTCCTGATCTTAAGGGGGGTACAAATTCTTTTCCGGTTTTTTCTGCCTGTACAATTAATCGAAGTTCGATATCGTGAGAATTCAAAACGCTACCGTGGAACGATCAAAGCCTAATGATCTTTCGAGAATCGAGGGTGAAAAATGAATGTAAAAAATGAATATTGAAATAACAATTCTCTCATAATAATTTCACGAATATTTATAATTTCATTGTCGTGAAATTGTGACATATTCGCTCCCGTGTTCGATAATCGAATATAAACGATAAACGGGACAAAGGTGTATAAGCAAAGATCACTTGACAGACTGATATTCAGCACAACCATTTTTTGATGTCCATTAAATGAAAAGAATCAAAGATGAGATATTAAATAAAAATTCATAAATATTGTGAAAAAAATGTATATCTTTTTTTTTACCATTGGCTTGAGCTGTTTTCTTATTTTCTTATTATTTTCCCAACGTTGTAGACTGGTTTACTTTGAGCTTATTTTGTGGGCGACAAGTGAAACACTTATGAGGTGTGTGAAAGCGTAACACTTGTAATTTTATCGGACACACGAAGAGGTACGCGATGGATATGAATTTCTATGAAAAATCATATTTTCACATATTTTTTCGATCACGGTGAGAGACGCCACAGATGATTATCAATCGAGAGGAAAGAGACGATGGGTCAGGATGACATCGAGCCCGGGATACGTCGATGTGTTTGTCGTATCCGTATCGGTGCAAATCCCCGGACAAAGCCGTAGGACGGGAGAATGCGCGAGGCCTTTACTCTCTCGCCTCGTTTCCAGGGTCGGTGTGTAAAAATAGCCGGCAGCACCCGGTCGATACTCGATATCCGGCCTTGTGTCAATTAATTTTCGCGCCACTTCGGCACTATTGCGAATTCCGCTGAGAGAAAGATCCGAGAAAGTATTCGTCGCTGAACGAAACGTTGGAACGATTCGAGAAATCCGGAAGGATCCTCAAATCATTTTCTCGCCAACGATATTCCGTTATCTGGCGATAATTTATTATCAATGATCACACGAATTTCCGAGGAATTTTCGCACAATCCAAACGACAATTAATCGTTAATAATCATTTTAATTAATTTAAATAATAATCACTAATACTAATTAATATTAATTCATTTGAATAATAATAGTCAGTATCAACCGATATTACTTTTGATAAATTTAAATATTAGTGCTTGATTAAATATTTAAAAAGGAATTAACGAACATAACAAATTGTGCATTAAAATTGTGTAGCATGAAATTTGAGGTTTTTTTTTCTTCCGCTTTCGCGAATCCATTTTCGCCTATATGATGATTATTGAATAGACGAGAGTGTGTGGAAATTTAACGATTATATAATAGTCGTGATGATTATCGCTATCAGCCGCGCTGCATGTGGCGAACGACAGTTGCAGAAACGAGCAGCTAGAATCGTCCTTCGCGGCCCTGCAGTGCAAAAGCATTGGCAACAGCGAGCCAGGGTAAATGTGAATCGCATTAGAATTATTAAGGTCAGATCGGTATCAATGTGGAACGAAAGCGAGGCTGCGAGAAGGGGAGGGGGGGGGTTCGAGACACGAGCGTTGCCACGCCAGGAAGAAACGCGAAGCTCTCTGGACGTTGCTGCTTTATTCATCGACGAAATTGACCTTTTTATATCGCGAAGCAGCAATTACGGAGGAGGTCAGGGTTGGGGAGCGTCAACGATGAACAAATAATCGTTCACGCGTGCGTGGCTATGCAGAATATAAAAAGAAAGAAAGAAAGAAAGAAAGAAAAAAAAACAAATACGTTCGTCGTTTCATAAAATATTCATCGCAAAAATATTTTATAGAAAAAAAGTGAAATTCTACGGATAAAAGATTTTTTTTTTCGAAATTGAATAGGTAAAATCTTGCAAAAGAGTCATGCAAGAAAAAAAAAAAAAACAATTTCCGTATCGTGAATAGAGGAAAAAAAGAAAATCAACTTTCATGGGCTGGTGTAAAAAGCGTCGTTCGCTTATGATTTAAAAACTATTCAATTAAAGCCTCGTCGTAAATCTTGAAGTTAACCACCGGTCTACATTTCGGTCCTAATTCTCTTCTAACGAGTGGTCACTCCACCCGTACACTTTACAGACATAAAACAACGCGTTCCGCGATCAATATGTCCCAATGTCATTGCAGCTTCCGATGTGAATCCGTGTGCCAATATAAATTGTCCATTCACGACTGGCGACGCTAACGACTATCTCGCGTCGTCTCTCGAAAAAAAAATTCGACACGCCCCAGATAATCCCAGATCGCAACTTAAGGTGATGCGAAACTCCTTCCACCTTCGGTCGGTAACAAGAACTGCAATTGATTTTTCTCATGGTTGGAAACCATTTTCGGTTAAAGTCAATTTCTTACACGACATCGATAACAATTCAGCGACGTTTAAGAATTTGCATTTGATCATCGAAGCACGCCAACGTTGAAAAAACTGTAGGGTAAAATTGACCAATAGATCATGTTTACCCTGGAGTTTTTATTACCGACTGCGATCAAAATATTTCGTCAAATCGACTGCGGGCCGTCCAAATAAAAGTCTCTCATGCTGATATAAAAAAGGAGGCGGATTTATAAGGTCGCCTCAGAAGCCACGCAGTCGACAGCGACAGCACGATTTCGAACTTGAAAGAAAAAGTTGATTTATAAAATCTCGGAATTTTTAGTACGTAAGATAATTGCTTGCTTGCTTGCTTACGTAAGTTAAGTGATAGATGAACAGTGCCATATTCCCATTCGCCATTCGTGCCATTTTACCCTACAGCTTTTATTACCGACCGTGGTAACAAAAATTCTCCAAGCCCCAAATTGACTGCGACCTATCCAAACAAAAATGTTAGACTTCACCGAGGAAGCAAGTCTCTTCGTGCTGACATATAAACAGCGCGGATTTATACATCGCCTCGGAAGCCACGCCGTCGGCAGCGAGAACGAAACGATTTCCACGATTTTACTGTCACAAAGGAACTTAAAAAAAAAAGTCAATCTACAAAATTTCCGAACTTTTGATACTTGACTTATTAACTTTTATTTAAATTTTATAATTGAATTAACACAAGTTTTTATTACCGACCGTGGCAACGAAAAATTTTGCACTCCCTAAATCGAATGCGGCCCATCCGAACGTAAATGCTCGACTTTACCGAGGAAGCAAGTCTCTTCATGCTGACGTATAAACAACGCGGATTTATACATCGCCTCGGAAGCCACGCCGCCGGCAGCGAGTACACGACGAAGGACCGAGTTTCGCAGGAAAGTCAGTAGTGCCGCATGGCTCGCGAACCGGGAGAGGGGGGGGGGGGGGCGGGAAGTCAAGGCTAGTTGGTGCCGGTGGTGCCGTCTGCTATTGCTGCCGCGCGCGGGGAGTCGCCCGTGCCGCGAACCGAGTGTTGATAAGACAAAGGCTAACTCTCTTCAAGGGCACCAGAACGCGCAGCTTGACTTTAGCTCGGGCTGCTGCTTTTCTTACCGCTGGCGATACAGTCGCGAGCACGCCACGCGCCGTTTCGTCTCGAGCGGCGGCCACGTGTGCCACCGCGCAGCGCCTAGGTGGGCTGCAATCAACCTACGAAGAAAGGAAAAAAAAAAACAAAGCTCCGCAGCTATTCGCTATCAACTACCTGGCTCGGCAAAGCTCGGCTGTGCCGCTGCGGCAGCCGGCGTTTTGCCGCGAGGCCAACGCTACACTATCGGAAGCTCGAGTTACAGCCGCAGTGCGCATGCGCCGATTCGCCGAAAGTATTCGAAGACGCCCCCATGAAATAAAACGATTTTATGAAAATACTTTACATTTTTTTAAATATACTTTTCACGAAAATTTTTTGTATAGTTCGTGTATTATTTTTTTCAAGCATAATATTTTCGTTTATATGAAAAATATACTATTTATATACGGAATGAATGTGCAAGTGGGTGAAGATGCGAGTGAAAGGAACGAATGAAAACTTCCACGTTAAGTCAACATGTAAATCAGCAACGAAACCAAAGCACGTACAGTTTACATGTAAAACGTATGTTAATTTATGGCTAAAGCCATGAAAGGTCAGAATGGATAAACAAATTTAAAAAAAAAAAAAATTAATTAAAAAAAATGTACATACGTATACGGAATATACATTCGCGCGATAAATTAGTTGTATTTAATGTACTTCATGCGATATGTTAAATGAATGGGAGCTAAAGATAAGCGATCGGTGTGTCAAGCGAGACACGGACGTTAAATTGTATGCATACACCGGTCAGCGTATTAAAAACTTTGCTCGTATGCTAATTTCCATGCGACATTTTACTCGGACATTTATAGTTTTCGGTGTCAAAGTGACCATTCCGCTTGCATCTCGGTTGCGTCAGTCCTTTGTGGACGAGTGACCGAGTTCCACTGACATTTCACTATTCGATAAATCGCGAACGGTGATTATTCTTGTTTGTCCGAAATTGGCTCGAAAAATTTCATATTCTACCACAATCCATTATTCTCTTCGACACACATGCGATGTATATAGCGAATAATCGTTCCAACTCGCGTGTAAAAAATATTTAAAAATATTCAATTATAAAAAAAAAAAGAAACAAAAATGCATACACATTCATCATCCCTACCGAGAGTTCGCGGGACGGCCACTACCCATTTAGCAATTCGTCGGAGCGTGCGCGGGCGAGAACGAAAGGGTCGCGGTACCGAAGGCACCGATAAATCAGTATCGGTTGAGGGCGAGAGAGCATAAATTCAACGGACGAGTGCATGCATTCGAGAAGTGCACTCGCCCGTTCCACCCTGCCGATATAGCACTACAGCACTTCGTAAACGCACATATATATACACATATATACATGCACATATACATATACATACACATATACATATACATATACATATACATATGTGAGTAGAAGATAGATATAATTTCCATGGGAAAGATCGATATACCTAGCCTCGTCATTATTCTTCGATTGCTCGTTTCCAACGAGTGCACGAGGCGATGTATACACACGGCCACACAGAGCCGTGCAAACGGAGAGGAGAGTACAAGCCTCCGGTGCGCACACAAAGCAGCAGCGCTGCAGGAGTCAGGAGCAAGCATCGAGTATCGGGTACCAGAAGAGCGGGAATAACGTGGATTCCTCGATCCGCTGACTGGTCGGCCGATCGTGCCGTTTTGCCGCAAAATGTTTATTTTTTTTTTTTTGTTTTTCTTTTTATTCACCGATACTTTCCAACGCCGAAGTGAGGTTTCGCTTTCGGATAGGTTACTCGCGATACCGATGTATGTACAGGCACGGAGTCGATAAGCGTGATCCACCATTCTCAGTTGCGCTCCATCGATCCGTCGATAAATCGTTGCCCCTTGCCTGAGATAATCACGCATAAATCCTCGACTATTAGTCGTACCAGCTTTACATGCACGATCGAGCGGCAGTGCTTCAAACCGCACTAAAGTTCAATCCTCGGCACGACAACGTTTTATATTTATGGCTGTGTGTGAGAATTTCACTCCGGGGCATGAGCGATCTCGATATCAATGTTTCGAACATAAATCGTCGTGCCATCCGCGGTGTTGTTCGCGTTCGGGAGGGAAATTTAATATTCAGGTAATAAATGAGTTACAGTGAAATCGTTAAAAATTTAGAAATTCCGTCCTGTCGAATGTCGAACACTAAAAAGTCAATTGGTCCGTTCGGGAAGTAACATTTTCTCAACGTTCGAAATATTTTTCCGGAATTTAAGATCTTGTTTTTTTCATTAATTTTTTTGTTTAGTAATTTTTTTACGATTATCAAGTTTCAGATACGTCAGTTGGCTATTGATGATTTTTTTTTCTCAATTCAAAGAGGGTTTTTCACCTGTTATTCAAAGAGTTAAACAATTTGGGTTGCTCGATTGAGATTTCGAAAGGCAAACAATGACCGAGATCTCGAATCTCAAATTCTTACGCAAATCTGCATTGATGAAAAAAAAAATCACGTTAAACAATCGACCTCGGCTCGGTCGGTAACGGAAACTGCGTTACCGACCGAGCTAGGGTTAGCGGGGGGAGGGGGTATCGTCTTAAGAGGAAGGCCGCTGAAAATACAAACAAGTTGTTGTATTTACGCGAAGGAAGAAGGGTCATATCGAAGCCATTAGTTGTCGAGGAGGTGCGGACCTTCTATGCGGAGGACCTCGCAAATTGGCCGTGAGGCCCAAGGTCGTCCGGTATCCCACGTCCCAGGGGCACTGGCCCCCAACGAGATGTACGTGCCGCTGCGCCAACAGAAACAGCAAAAGCGCAAGAAGAGCTCCGAGAACGAAAGTCGCCTGCGGGGGTGATGTTGGCTCTTGGCGAGCGTGGCCGAAGGAACGGAGAAAGCGAAGGGCGAACCGAGGAGCGAGGTAGAGTAACGGAAAAAATAAAAATAAATAAAAATGTAAAAAGCAAAGCTAAATCCCAACGGAAAGAAATCCCGACGACTGGTTGCTACTCTGAGAGACAAATGGGTTAAAAGAAAAATAAGAAAAATAAGAAAAATAAGAAAAATAAGAAACAGTAAGAAAAATAAATAGTATAATATTCGTAACGGCTATCTATAATCTTAAGTCGTGGAATCCTATCAATATCTGGATCGTTCCGCATAGTCGAGCAAAGCTCGAGGCGGTAAGATTAAGTCCGACGTACATCGAGCGTGTGTCCGAGTATCGAAAATTCGTGTCGGGAGTTCGGACGGTCCAACGCTTGAAATAAATTGGCGAGAGCATTCGGGAGCGCTCGCAGTTTAATAGCATTAACTCGGCGGTGCGTAATCCGTCGAGTTTTCTAAGTGGTCGTTAACGAGAGCTTCGCCCGCTGGCCGGGCGCGGCGAACTCGGAAACGAGGGGCGAAACTAACCGGGTACGTTTGTTCGTAATTCGCTGGAATGATGCGCCCAAGTTTAAAGGAAATGGGGTAGGATTCCGGCTCGAGTAGAACCGGAGAAGTTAAACCTTTTAGCCTCGGTGCCCGAATGAGACGGAGCTCAAATTTTACAGCACGTTTTTCTCAAAAGCGGCCTGGCGTCATAAAAAAAAATAGACATTTCTGGTCCATCCGTGAGACTCTCGACGCACATTAAAATTTATGTTCGTAACTTTGGACTATCCCGAACTCCGCCGAAAATATTGTGTTGTTATTATTGTTATGATTGTTATTGTTTATATTATTGTTATTTTTCGGGAGTTTGAAAACGTTCTGAAAGTAAACTGATCTGGCGAACTTTTTACGCCAAAAAAAAACTTTTGTACCCTCCGCTCAACTCTAACTTTAACTTTTAATGTTTCCGTAACGCCCGATTGAAAATTCCTAACTTTAAGATGCCGTTTGCGTCCTCTCCACCTCCCACCATTAGTAACTTAGATGTATATATTTTACGCGATTTTTCATGATTTTTACGAGATTTCGGCCCGGATATATAAATGGATATAGAAAACATAGTAAATGGGCCATAAACGAAACGGACGCCCCTACAAAAACAATCCTACGAAATTTTTACTACGCAAAACCCCCCAATAAATTGGCCGGCAGCCCGAACGATCGTTAAATATAAAAAAAATACAACGCTAAGGTCAAAAACAAAAAATAAAACTAACAATAATAAAAAAAAAAATCCCGCAGACTCGAACGGACAGAATAAAGGCTCGGCGACGAGGAAAACTCGAGTGCTTTTCCGTCTCGGTTTTTCCGAGGGCTCGTCAGCCGTCGTGAATCCCGAGAAATGCCGTGCGGGAGAAACGAATGAATAAGGGACGAAGAACCGAGAGGGAATAGAAAACCGTGACCGGCGAGGGTTTCGCGGGGACGGGTAAGAGAGACCGGACGAACGGCCCTGTACCCTTGAAACGAAGGTTAGCCAAGCGCACACGAACCGTCCAGGACGAGGACGGCCCACCGTCGCGGCACTAACAGCACACACAGCTTCGAGAGCCGCTTTGCTTCGGTGTATTCCTTCCCGTCTCTCTCTCTCGGGAGAGAGAGAGAGAGAGAGAAGCGTTCGCTCGGCCGTGCTTTGTGCTCGGCTTATTTAGTTTCGCCTCGTGCCGCTGCCGTTGCCGCTGTGTGCAGAAACTGGCGCTGATGCTTCTGGCATTTCGGCGCTGTGTGCGCGCGAAGAGCATCGATTCGCTTCCACACGAGCGACCACACAACGGCCAAGTGATAATTCGACCGGACGTGTACACACACAACAGCGCGGAGAGGGGAGACCTTTTTTCCACTTCGGCCGAGCGTGTATATAGAGTCGATTCACAACAGAATGTGAGAACTGATCGAGGGCTTGTTACAATAATCGTTCATCCTCTCCGACACGAAACGAATAAGATGACGACGTTTTGACACTCCCCACCGACCTCGGGACCTTCCCGCGCGGGATTTTCTCGACGTGGAAAGTGTACTAGAGGAGACGGGAATTGGGAGGGAAATTTTTTTCTCGGCTGTGAAGAATAAAAAGGTGTATGAAAAAGATCCTGCACGACTGACAAATTCAATCTCTCGCCAACGTTTGGGACGCGTCGTAAAGTGAACGTCGCACGATTCATTGAGACAAAGTCGCTGACTCAATGGGCATTTGTTTCGCTCATTGGATCGGATTTAACCGCAATTTATATTACTGATAATATCATTATATTAACAAGTAATATTATTACATTAACAGCAATAATACTATTATATTAATAATATATTTTTTTTTTTTTTTAATAACCCTCATTTCTTAAATAAGGCCTTAGAACAACTGTTCCATCTGGCCATTAATAATAATAATTATAATAATAATCGATTCGGTAACTGAGGCGACATCGTTCGAGAGAAATTTTCGGTCGAAATTGACCCGCGGCCTCGTTCGAGGACTTTCGGTCGAAGAAGGAACGAATATATTCGTGACAAAGTTCAAAGAGCGTAGGAGGACCGTAAGCCACGGATTTCGTCACGGACATCGGAGCGGAATAAGCCGGAAAGAAAGCAAAGATAATGAAAGCTATTGTCGGGAGTCGGGCCGCGAGACACTGATATGTCGAGGCGAACAAGGTCGTTCCGTTCAACGTGATCGATCTCTCAATCGTCGTACAAAGAATTTAATCCCGCGGGCTCGCCTCTACGTCGACTTTACTGAGGTATTTAATTCCCTCGATCCTTTGAGCTCCTCTCATCTATATGGTTTCGGGCGATCTTCCACCTCCCGCCCCGACGACTCCCCTTTTTTTTTTTTTTGTCACGTTCACTGTGGACGGGCGATTGGCTCAACAAACGCGCTCTCCGCGTATCGTCGAACGATAAATCGACAGCTGTGCGCCGGGGGGGACAAAGGACGCTCCGTTAACCAGCGGCACGGCGAACTGTGCGCTTTCGTCTCGTTCAGAAATGACCTCGTCACGAAGTAACGATAAAGATAACAACAATCTGCTCGATATGTATACATATATATTTCCTTTTTCGTCTCACTTTTTTTTTAGATCGAAATATAACGCGATACTAAAATCGGAATTTATCAACTCAGCGATCGCAACTCGCTTCAAGATTTCATTGAATTGCGTTAAATTGGGGGGTTTTTTTTTTAAATTCTTTCAAACTTCAAACGTTCCTCTGCGACTCTATTTACATGGAAACCGCCGTCGAACCGAGAGAAACTTTGCAACAATACCTTGCATTTTTAACAATGTCGCACCGCTGTGAAGTGAGTCGCTTCCGAAAATAGTTAAAACGACAAACTTCTAGTCGAGCATACGATGCACCACGCGCTCTAAGTTGTCGCAGGTAAAGGTATACAGCTTTGTAGAAGCCGCACAGCTGTCTACCTGGGGCGGGCATAAATCTTTGTCCACTGTTCGAAGGTCGTCCGACCAGACGGTTGTAACGCGGAAAGAGATGGAAAGCGAAAACGTGACCAGATAGAAAAAAAAAAAAAAAAATACAAAAATAGCAGAAACACGTTGGAACAGTCGCGAGTGAAAAGTCCATTAAAGCAGCGAGAGAAAATAATAAATTGAATAAATATGAAAAATAATAGACGAAGAAATTTAATTTTTTAAATGTACGTCCCAACAGAATCTTTGGTTTACGTGTAACGAGCCTTAAGTCCGTCGTGAGACAGGAAGGTGGCAAAGAGGACGCTGCAGTACTCGGCTGTAATTGATTTAAAAAAAAAAAAAACCAATTAATTATACTCGGCCACGTGAGAGATCGTTGTGTAAAGATAAGCTGCTGGACCTTATCAACGAGCTCTATTACAGTCGTGACCATTATCTCGGACTGTTCCACCACCGAATAATTCCAATTACCTAAACGCTTCGCGTAGAGACACATTTCCACTTCTAGATCACATGATTATTGTCATCAATCCTCTGAATTCTCATGCGTAACTAACGGCTCGATAATAAATTGTTGTACACGAAAAAGTCTTGCAGAAAATAAATTTAAAAATTTTTGTTTAAATATGTAAATAAATTTAAAAATCTGCATGACAACAGAATCTTCAGTTTCGTGTAACAAGGCCGATTAAGGTCGTCGTAAGACAGGGAGGGGCCAAACAGAACGCTGCAGCACTCGGCTTTAATTGCCAAAAAAAAAAAAAAGCAATTAATTATATTCAACGACGTGAGAGCTCGTTGTGTAAAGACAAGCTGTTGGGGCGTTATCGACGAGCTCTATTAGTGTCGTGACTATTATCTGGGTGACTCTTCCACCATCGAATAATCCCAATTACCTGAACGCGTCGCGTAGATACATTTCCATTTCGAGAGTACAGTAGAAACCCGATTAACCGAGACCGGATTAACCGTGCGTCTTCCAGTGTTTTTTTTTATGTGCTGAAAGCGTACAAATGAAACAGGTGATAGACGAAAATCGAAGGAAGCACAAGAAGCAAACCAAAGTCACTGAGTACTTAAAAAAAAAAAAAAAAAAAAAAAAAAATTAAAAAAAAAAAGACTACGTTAGGTGCTATAAAAAAATATCCAAAGCTTTACATTCTATTTCACATTATTTAACAATTAAGTGAAAGTTGTACCAAAAGTGATTGTAACTCGTCAAAATAAAGTTGTGTCGTTGGCCATTATTGACTTATATACTTTCTCTCTAGTTCGGATTAACCGGGTTTTCGATTATCCGGGGACTCTTCGGTCCCGAGCAACCCGGTTAAGCCGGGATTCCACTGTACATAATTATTGCCATCAATCGTTCGGATTCTCATGCGTAACTGATGGCGCTATCGTAAATTGTTATGCATGGCTTGTAACGTTAATATACAACGAATTTCCATATAACGATAACGGTCCGTGTTTGCTGTAGAGTCCCGAACGGTTTATCAGCGCCGATGAGAAGGTCGAAGGTACCGTGAGCGGTGATCTGTTCATGCTCTGAACGGAACGATCGTTTACTTTCATAAGGGAGCCCGGCGCATGATTCATCGCTCTTTTCGTCACTCGCCGCGTGCGCTGCGAGCGCTGGACTGCGGCAGGAAGCTTGCCAGCTCCAAGGGACAAAGTGTATAAATTACGGCTAAAACTAATCGGCCGAAGAGCGGCCGGATATTTTTGTGTCACGCTGTCGCGCGATGAAATTTCCCTCACTTTCCCGGTCACTCGGAGTCACCCATCGAGGCCAGTGGGAAAGTTCGACGGTACACGCATAGTTCGGAGCGAAATTAATTTTTGAGAGAATTCATTTTGTTTTTTTTTTTCACACTTCCGGCTCAATATTCGATGGGATATCGAATTTTTTCATAAGAAATTGCCGGTGGCGAAATTGAACGGTTCGAAAGAAAACGGGCTCGAAATATTAATTTTCGGAATAACGATTTTTTTTTTAAATGATTTCCGGTTCGACATTTGAACGAAAATGTAAATGAAAAATCGTTTGTTAAAATCGTAATTTGTATGGGAAATTGAAAGTTTCGAAACAAAATAGGGTCGAAAATTAATTCTCGAAACAATGATTTTTTCAAGACTTTCGGTTCGACATTCGAACGAAAATGTGAATAAAAAATCGTTTATCGATTTTCAAACTCATTTGTGAAATCGCCAGTGGGGAAGTTAAATAATACGAAATGAAGCACTGTTCAACATTAATTTTCGGCAGAACGATTTTTTTCACACTTCCGCTTCGATATTCGAACGAAGATGCAATAAAAATGCAGTTCGGAAATTAATCTTTCTCGATTGTGAAATTATTTTTGTACCTTGAGAAGAGAAGAGCAGTAAAAAAAAAAAAAAAAAAAAAAAAAAAAAAAAAAAAAAAAAAAAAAAAAGTGCTTTCGAAAAGGATCCTGACAGAAAAATAGCGCGTGAACGATAATGCGTTCGACATTTCGCCGGACAGCCTCGTGAAAAACACCCGGCGGACAATAATGGAGACCGTGGCAATTGTATTGCGAATAGAAAATTCAATGCCAGCGCCGGAGGCTACACGACGACATTGACTCGGGAACGAGACGGAGCGGAACATTTTTCTACTCGACCTCAGCCTGTCGAACTTCCGTTCGAGTGTGTTCGAGAGTGTTGCGACGCTCGCCGTCCGAGTAGAGAGACACGAACCGGGCCCGCTTCTGTTAAGGACGAAGGAATGTGTGAGTAAGAAGAGGGCCTTCCCGGGAAGTGGTGTTCCATCCCTGTGCGAGACACGACGTTCCACAGCTTCGACACTAGTTTTTATGGCCTCCTCAAAACGTGTGTTCGACCGCGAGAGACTCGAAAGCGAGCGCAGGCTCTGCCCGAGCAATATCGCTGTGTCCACACGGCGGCGCAGTCGTTTGGGGCAACCGAGGCGGGTTCACGGAATTCCTTCGTGGAACTGTGGTCGAGAAGTGATTAACATTTCTTTTTTTTTTTTTTTTTTTTTTTTTTTTAAGGGCCTCTTCGGTAAAATTTTCATTTTTTTTTCTTCTTTTGTTTTAGAGGCGGGTTTCGGTGAGATTTTCTTTTCGAGGCTTATCTTGCCGCGTGTGCGAGGTCCGAGAGTTTGTTTTGTTTTTTTTTTTTTTTCTTTTGTTTTCACAAACTCAGAATTGCATTCACGTCTGACTTTAGTGCGAGTATGAAAATTATCGTCCGTTTGTCGATTGTTTTTAATCTTCACTTTCTCGGTTGCTCTCTTACGTGTCTCGGTCGTGGCCAAAAATGGACACTGTTATTTCCGTCCGAGACAATGTCGACAAACCGGTCCATCGCATTTGCGTTATTCGGCAGGATTCGTTGATAGGCTGGTCGTTTAAATTAAATTGTGTAGCTCTAAAGTCTCGTAATCTGGCGCGAGAGTTATTTATGGGCGTCACGTTGCATGATCGATAGACTGTTTGGGTGAGGGTTGGCGCAGAGTTCGCGAGCGGCTCGAGAGTGTATGCGCGACTGCTGATCTTTATGTTATTATTCGAATACAGTGTGTTCTCGTTGATATTCCGGGACGAAAGTGCGAACGGTTAACGTCGATTTTTGGCAAACGGATTGTTAGCGCGTTTGCGCCTAAGTTACACCGAATTAAAGAAATTCGGAATCGTTGATGTTGTGTTACCGACGGAGGCGCGCATCACGGCTCAATGCCGGAACTTCGACGATTCAGACACTCTTTCAGTGATAGATACAAATTTATTCGTAAATCCCATTTGTCGATATTTATTCATAAATCCCTTTTATCCGGATTTATCCATAAATCCGACCTATCCATACTCGTCCATAAATCCGATTTGCACGTATTTATCCATAAATCCCATTTATCCGTATTTATCCATAAATCCAATTTATCCGTATTTATCCATAAATCCAATTTATCCGTATTTATCTATAAATCCGACCTATCCATACTCGTCGATAAATCCGATTTGCCCATATTTATCCATAAATCCCATTTATCCAAACATATCCATAAATCCCATTTGTACATATTTAGCCATAAATCCCATTTGTACATATTTATCCATAAATCCCATTTGTTCGTATTCATACATAAATCCCATTTGTCCATATTTATTCATAAATCCCATTTATCTACGTTTATCCATAAATTTCCATTAATTTATTAAATTGCACCCAGGAGCAAAAAAAAAAAAAAAAATGATCCGTGCGATATTCGCCACTTTTACCCGGATCGTATGCTAAATTGAATTCCAAGTCCCGTCATGTTTTTCTGCTGCTCGAAATATCAACCGCTTCTTAATGGCGTTGCATTCGAAAATTGATGACGACATCGTTGCTATTTCACATCGGCCTACTGAATCTCCCGTTCCGACCTTGCGAGCGTCGGAGAGATTGTGCTGAAATGCTCGATGCATTCGCATCTCGGCAACAACTCGGTGGAATTGAGGTGGAACAGTGGAGCCATCTGTGTTTATCAATTATGCAGACGGTAGCGCTTTTCGGCGTCGATTCCGACGAGCTCTTTTCAATAGACGCGTGTCGTAATTTGTGTCAAAATTTCACCCTATCCGGCCAACCAACTCTTAAATCAAATTGCCAATCTCAACGTTCTCTACAGTAACCCCGTTCTTTTGCACACAGATATACAGATCGATAAATTTCTAATTTTTTAATTTGTTTTCTAAAATTCTTTCCTTTTTCACGACAAAAAGTTGGTTCTGACCGTGTATTATGAGCTTCATTGGTCAATGCGGCGTTGTACCAATTTTCTTGTTAAAGTGCAATTCACTCGAGTATGAAATTGATGGTCAACAATGTATATTTACACGGTAGAAAAAAAAAAAAAAAAAAAAAAAACCGTCGCTTATCGCGCATGCGCAACATTTCGTTTCGCTTCGAGATTTGCAGAGTCGCCGCAAAAAGCGACGAAGAAAAGAAGCAAGAAGATTCGCATTTTCATAATGAGTTAATAATTGTGCACAACGACAATTGATCGGTGCAAATGCGAATGATTAATAATCGTTCGGTCGCGTTAGCCGTGGAAAATAATCACGCAGAGAGGTCTCATCTATAGCGCGGCCGAGTCCGGAGTGACTCGCCGCTCTCGCACTCGACCTTAATTGTCTCTCGACGGACTCGCTCACGCATTAGCTGTTACTCGTTCGGTTGCGAGACCTCCGACACGAGGGCATTTACACGGTCGCACTCACCCACCAACGGGCGAGCAATCAGGCAACGGCTCGCCCAAGAATACCAACGACACAGCGACAAGTAGTGCTGTAACGCGACGATTGTAGCGCGCGCGCGCGCGCACATCCTTTGTGTATCCTATATCGGACACCGTTATGAATATACAATAAGCACGAGCGTCCCGTAACCATGACATGAGCTTGACGGATAGTTCCCCTCTTTTGGCAAGAACAAGAAAATAGAGTGCAAAACTGATTATACACTTTTTTTTTTCAATTTACTACGACAAACAGTGCCGTTTGTCGTAGTGAAGTAAAAAAAAAAAAAAAAAAAAAAAACATTGCAGGAGTTTGACGGAAACTTCCCACTCTGGCGTGAGGAAGAACATGGAGAGCAAACAGATTATAAAAAAAATAAAATAAATAAAAATTTACTACTTCGACAAATAGTGTGTGAAGCGACGATTATTAATATACAGCAAGTACGAGTGCTACGCAAATATGGCATGAGCGCTCGACTGATACTTCACTCTATGGCAAGAGAAAGAAAAATAGAGTGCAAAATAGATTGTACATTTTTGTTGTTGTTTTAATTTACCACGACAAACAGTGCTGTAAAGCGACAATTACAGCACGCGCAGATTCTTTGTGGATTTATATAGGATACTGTTATTAATATAGAATAAGTACGCGTGTCCTGCAAACATGGCATGAGTCTGACGGAAACTTCACTTTATGGCAAGAGCAAGAAAATAGAGTGCAAACAGATTATAAAAAATAAATTATAATATTAAAAATTTACTACTTCCGACAGACAGTGTGTAAAGCGATTACAGCGCACGCAGAGCTTTTGTTTGTCTATATCGGATACTGTTGTTAATATGCAATTAGCTCGAGTGCCTCGTGTAACCATGACACGAGTTTGACGGATAATTAATTAATATCATGTAATACCAGATAATTAATTGCCTCGGTCAAGAGAAAGAAAGTAGAGTGAAAAAAAAAGGATCGTAAAAAAAAAATTACTGCAGCGACAAATAGTGCTGTAACGCGACGATCTGGCGCGCGCAGATCCTTTGTGCATCTGTTTAGATCCTGTTACAAATATAGAAGCGCACCGGTCCTCCGTGTAACTATGACATGCGTTTGACGGATAATACATTGATATAATATAATATTGGATCATTAATTATCTCTGGCACGAAAAAGAAAATAGTGGAAAAAAGATTGTAAGAAAAAAAAACAAAATTAAATCTAACGGAAGCGATTAATTCTCAACGACTTCAACATATATTGCCCTCTCCACCAGAGATTAATATTTCCCTTGAAGACAGTTGAGAAGGATAGCATGAAATATTATTATTATTAATATGCTTGTGGCTGGCTGCGGATGTCGACTGGCGAACATTGTATCATAATCGAATAACAGTGTATCATAATCTGTATCGTCACTATACGACTTAGCTTTCACCGAGTTCAATTTGAAAAAAAAAAAAAAAAACTTAATGCACTTCGCAATACATGTAAATTTTTTTTAGCAAAGTAGGAACAATTGACGTAAGCTTTAACACCACGTATGTTATTTTTCCTTTCTATAATTGTACCGGAAAAACCCGTTCCTAACCTCGAATACGCATTGTTTTCATTGTCTGTTACCACCGTCCAGTATTCGTGCGAGATTGCGTACGCGGCTCGGCGATCTTGTACGAAATTCGCCAAACGTTACGCGCCGCGCCAGCGCCATCTGACATGCCAATGAGTCTTGAATATTTGTAAACTTTTTGCAAAGTAGGAACAATTTGTGCTAACGTTCGATGAAAGTTTTCAAACGACGTATATAATTTTTGGTCTTTGCATGATTACGCCATTAAAACCATTCCTAACCTCGAATACACATTGTTTTCATCGCCCGCAACATCGTCCACTCTTAGCTCGAGACTGCGTACGCCGCTCGACGAACTAATACAAAATTTTTTTTTTCAAGTGTTACGTACCGCGCCAGCGCCATCCTACCATGAGGCAGACCCGCTGTAGGCGTCGTCAAGGTATCCAGATACGCGACGAGCGTCTTGTTATTAAATCCCACTGGACACATGCGCACGTATTATTATCGTTAATCCGTCGCCGCTGCGAGGCGAGCCTGTCATGTCTGAGTCGCTACCAATCGGGCGGCACCCCTCCTTTGCCCCCCCGCCCCCCCGCCCCTCGTCCAAGGGACACCTTCCTGTTAAGTTTTACTCTCTTCTTATTTATCTTCCCCCCCCTCGGCGGCACTCCCGTTCGACGATCTCGCTTCGGTCACAGTTTCGCGACACTAAATTTTTATCATTCTTATTCATTTATTATTACTATTGTAATCGTGGAAGATTTAAACAAATTTTTAAACGCTCCTTAAATCCGTCTGCGATCTCGGGAGCGCCTTCGACGATGCACGCATATACACATATATATATATATGTATATATATACGTAGCTACGATATCGCGAAGATCGATAAATACCGGTTACTGCACACTGTATCACACTGTAGATTTCACACTGCCCCTTCGCCCCTCTCCTCGTTTCTTCTTTCCTCTTCCTTCCGCCCCCCGCCCCTGGTGTAAATCCCACGTTCCCTTCCTGTTAATCCTCCGCCTCTCGCTTTTTCACTCCTCGACCTAAGGCCCTTCGATACTATTTTTTTGTTTTTTGTATATTTCTCCCAATCTTCTCCTCCACCGGCGCGTGCTTACGAATTAATAACGAAGCTTAATTTACGTATCGGAAACAAAAAGAAACTTGGACTTGTCCCCCGACGAGGTCACGCACGAGGTTCGAACGGTCGTCGCGGCTGTAAGCCGGGGCGGCTGGCAGCGCTCGCTTGGAAAGAAAGCCGGCGGACTGACGAACGACTCGTTTCTTTTTTTTTTTTTTGGTCCACGGAATAGGAATATCGTTCGAGGCGAGAATTCGATTGCTTTCTCCTCGACTTTATTACCGTACACGGCACAGGGTGCTGGTTTTTTTTTTTTTAACTTTTCTTTTTTTCGTTTCTCAATCCACTCTACCTTATTCGTCTCTACGAAACGACGGACGACTTTACACTGACGACCTTAAACGTTCACTGTTGTTTTTTATTTTTTTTTTGTAAGTGTGTGTGTTTTAATGTTTTATTTTGTACAGGCGCGAGTCGGGTCGACTAACGATGACGATCGTCTGTCGCGACGAATCGTTTGCGGTGGCTCGGACGCGACTGTGTGGGCCGGCTGTGTATCCGATCGCGAGTCTCGACTCCGACTCCAACCTCGGCGTTGGCTCGACTGAGCGACGGCGGCCGCGGAGCTCGCTGCCGCCCCCCCCCCCCCCCCCCCCCCCCCCCCCCCCCGCCGCCGTCGCTCGCGCGCAGCCCGACGTTCGTGCGGCTCCGGCGCGCTTCGTGCGCCGCTCGGGTGCCGAGGCTGTCGGGTCGCGCCGCCCGTCGACCTCCCTTCTGCGCCGCCCCCGACCCGCCGGCAGCCGCAGCCGCCACCCGCCGCCTCGGCGCACTCGACCTCGTGTCGCGCTCGAGGCATGATCGAGCGAGTCGCACGCCCGGACTCGAGAGCGCGCTCGAAACACCGACCGAGCCAAAGCGGAACGGCCGGGCCCCATTCTCGTCGCGCAGGAAATTAAACTGCTCGACGACCGAGGCTCGCCGACTACTCTTCACCCGTATCTCGTATTTCTCGCAACGTTTCGCGTCGTCCTCGCGACCCATCTGCTCATCCGAGCACTATTTTTTTATTTAAAATGGATCGACGATGATGATATCGATATCGATGGCTGATGTTATGTCTCGATCACGGCTGGGCAAAGTACCGAAGAGTACTTAAAGTACTAAGTACTAAGTACAGCAAGCACTTTAAGTGCAAAGTAATTTCCGTACTTAGAGTACTAAGTACTAAGTACAGCAAGCACTTTAAGTGCAAAGCAATTTCCGTACTTAGAGTACTAAGTACTAAGTGCAGCAAGTACTTTAAGTGCAACGCAATTTTCATACTTGGGGTACTAAGTTCTAAGTACAGCAAGCACTTTAAGTGCAAAGTAATTTCCGTACTTAGAGTACTAAGTACTAAGTGCAGCAAGTACTTTAAGTGCAGATTAATTTCCGTATTTAAAGGACTAAGTAGCGCAAGTACTTTAACTGCAAAGTAATTTCCGTACTTAAAGTACTAAGTGCTGAGTACCGCAAGTACTTCAAGTACAAAGTAATTTCTGTACTTAAAGTACTTTTATAAACGGCCACTGTACTAGATCATAAATCTAGGATCTAGTACAGTGGCCGAAAGTGAGAAACCTCTCCGTTGTATGCATCAAAAATCGTATTTTTTTGGATTTAAATGGAAAATATTGGGCTGTGCGTAAAGTTATTGTTATATTCGTGATCAGCGGGAAAAGATATTTCGAATATAGCCTTGAAACAAAAGAAATCGATGAAACAACGATTTTTCCATTTTTTAACCACTTTTGGAAAAACGTCGATTTTGATGATTTTCAAACGTCGATATCTCGGTGCCCAATGGAGCTAGGGAAAATCTGAGGTGCCCATCGTGTTGTACGGGAAAAAATACACAAGATTGGTTCCTGCCCGAAGTTTTGGGTAGCGTATTATTGTGCCGTTTGAGGACGTTGAAAAACGCAAAAAATGGACTCGAAGGGGTAGCCTTGCAATTTTTTGACGAATTAATTTTTTTTTTTTTTTTTTTCAATTAACTGCTACGTATTTCGACGTATTTTTTCCCGCTGAGCACGAATCCGCTGGCCTTTTCGGGGCTAAAGTGAGACATTGACTGAAAAATCGTATTTTTGTGATTTAAGTATACATTTTTATGTTCGTTTCCGCACAAGATTTACTTTTAATGTAATTGAATTTATGATAATTTAATCGGGCAAAATAAGTTGCTTATAATGGTTTTTAATGAAAATTTTTAATTGTCAGCCTGTTCGGAATTGTGAAGTCGAGAAGTGGTTCGTCAAACGGCATCACTGGCGGGGGTTCTGTTCGACACGTTGTTTACACGACCGGTTAATGAGAGCCATGCACACTGCGGCAAAACAGCATCACCGAGGATACACCAAAGGTTGGTAATAAGCCGCGGCGCGCTGAGTCGATTTACCGTTCAATCATCATTGTCAACAACAAATATGGCCGAACAGTAAATTTGCACGTTCCCTCGTAATTATTTTTTAGCATTCGGAAGGCGAAAGCGAAAATGTATCAGCACGATTGCTCGCATATCCGCATTTCCGATAAATTGACGATAAATGTAAATAAGGAAACTTTATTCGCAGCCGTCTTTGTAAACAGGAATTGAGACTCATAGCAATGCGTCAAACCCGAGACAGGTCATGGATAATTCAATGCGAAATTCATTCTATCCTATCCGTTATTTCGAAACTTTTTTGTCACCTCTTCGAAGCTGATATTCTTATTTCCTGTCGAATGAATATAATTTTTTGTGACGAGTTTAAAAAAAAAAAAAAAGAAAATTCGAGCTGCACAGTTCGATTGAACCATCGAATTTTTTTTTTCATACGGTTTCGATTATTTTATATACTCGTTCCCAAAATCGATAACAAAAAAATTTCGTTTCCGTCTGCCACGTTCCCCTTTAGCCAATGATTAATTCTTTATTAAAGATTCACGACAATGTTGATTTCGAGCCATCGAGGGCAATTCCACTCCGTGCTCTACGGACCAATTCCCATAAAGGCGATGTAGCTACCACGAAACTCCGACGACAATGAAATTGGGAGCACACCGAAGGCAGTCGGGGCGGAGGTATTGGAGCAGCGACGACCGGGATGGACTGCACAGTTTGATTGAACCATCGACTTTTTTTCCATGCGTTTTCGAACGATCTTATACATTTTTCCTCAAAAATAGGAGAAAATAAAAAAATTCCAAACTTTCATTTGAGTCTTCGACGTTTTTATAGCCACGAAATGTTCATTTAATTTCAGCACCGTTGAAGGTTATTCCGTTCAGTGCTCCACGGAGCAATTTCCACGAGGATGGACTGCACAGTTTGATTGAACCATCGACTTTTTTCCATGCGTTTTCGAACGATCTTATACATTTTTCCTCAAAAATAGGAGAAAATAAAAAAATGCCAAACTTTCATTTGAGTCTTCGACGTTTTTATAGCCACGAAATGTTCATTTAATTTCAGCACCGTTGAAGGTTATTCCGTTCAGTGCTCCACGGAGCAATTTCCACGAGGATGGACTGCACAGTTTGATTGAACCATCGACTTTTTTCCATGCGGTTTCGAACGATCTTATACATTTATATTGCCCAAGATAGACAAAAAAAAAAATAAAAAATTCCAAACTCCCTTTTAAGTCTGCTACATTGTCGTAGCCACGAAATGATCCCTTCAGCCGATGACTAATTTTTCATGATTCATAACAATGTTGATATCAGCACCGTTGAGCGTTGTTCCGTATAAGAATGAGCCGCAAAATTCACAGTAAAAAAAATAATTTCGTAAAATCGTAGTGCGAAATTTCGTGAAAAATAATTATGTTAAATAAGTGAAAAAAACTGGTTTGTCATTTATTTGAATATACGAACCTGCCATTTTATTTTCCGCGACTTTCATTGACAATTTTCGTTTGTACTTTTATTTGTAAAACTAGAGAATCAAAAAATAAAAAAAATTATGGACGTTTGTGTAAATAAATTATTGTAAAAAGTACAAACTTTTTCTACTGCCCTCGATTGAACTATTGACTTTATTTTCCATGAAGTATCGACGATATTTCTATATTCTACCCCAAAACAGGTAAAAACAAAAAAAAAATGTCAAACTCCGTCAGTTTACCAGATGACTAATTTTTTAAAAGATTTATGACAACGTTAATTTTGAACCGTCGAGCGCTCTTCGGCTCCGTGCTGTACGGAGCAATTCCCATAAAGTCGATGTAACTTTACGAAACTCCGACGACAATGAGATCGGGAGCGCGCCGCAAGGTGGCCCAGGTCGGAGGCATTGAGACAGCGACGACCGGGATGGGCTGCAAACCAGAGGAGGCAACGGAGGGCCACGAACGGACCCGAGAGGAGGACCGTTTCGGGGAGCGTTATTAATGGAACCGTGACGAGACGAGACAACGACGACGACAACGAAACTCACGACGATGAAGGAGGTGAAGGAGGAGGTCGAGAAGGAACACCGTGCCGGAATCACGCATCGCGCTTCCACGCGCCTTGTGTAACGGTTAAGAAAGAAAACCGAGAAGGCCCTACTTTCGGTCTACTTCGACACACCGGGTCGATAACTACGCTTGTGTTGCTGTACGTACAGCGCGATAGTCCCTTCGCGAGGCGCGTTCGGTGAATTAATATTTGTCACTTTAGCGCCAACCGGAAGTAGTCGTTTCGCTGCTTGTGTTAATCGTGTACTTAATTTTTTTTTTTTTTTTTTTTTCAATAATTAAACAACAAAAAACTGTGTTATGTTTCGGTGAGACTTCGAGGCGGAGCGCTACGAAAAGAAATTCTTCGTGACTGACGCTTCGCCGGATAGAATAAAATAATAAAGCATCGCGAACGGATCGTCATTTTTTATTCGCCCAGAAATGAAGAATGCCGCAAAGAAAAAAAAAAAAAAAAAAAACCAATCTTCAATCGACAAAAAACACATATTCCGAAAAATGTCAGTCGACAAACATCATCGATCTCAAAGTTATCATTTGCATTTGCTTAAAAATATTCTATTCAGATTCAAATAAAATGATTAATTGTCGTGACCGATAAACGAAAATCGATAAAATAATTTATCGGAAAAACGGATAGATAAAAATAGAATATTCGGTGAAATTGCTACGAAGGTGCTACGAAAAGTCAATTTTCTTAGCACTGAGGCGGATATGAAAATTTAGACGATGTGCTCGTGACTGCAGAAGTGCGACGGGAGAGCTTGGGGGCGAATTATAAAATAATTATGCTTGTCGTTGATCAAATACTAAGGCATTCCCCTCGCGCGAGAGTCCCTTCACGCGGCCCATCGAGGATTAATATTTGTCCCTTTAACGATAATGGGAAGTAGATGAATTTCGTTGCTCGATTTAATTATGTATCACATTTTTATTTTTTTTACTAAATAAAAAAAAAAAAAATCCGCTACGATGTATAATTTCGAAAATAAACATTGCGGAGCACTGTCGAGGCAGATATGAAAATTTAAGAGGGTTACGTTGGGGACTGCAGTAGTGTGACGGTGCAGCTTGAGGGCGAATCACAAAATTATCTTTGTCGTTCGTCAAACACGACCGGGTTTTTACTGCAGGGAGTTTAAAAATGACGATTTTAGTGAAAGCATTAAACTGAATGCAAAGGAAGGAACGTCAAAGGGTGGAACCCTTTTACGGTCGAGGGTTCGGGGTAGATCCTTTCACGGCTCGCTAACGGTCAAGATCCTTGGACCGAAAAAAAAAAAAAAAATACTTGCAGCCTGTCTTCTTGTCGAATAACGGACCAGCAGAAAAAAAAAAACTCATAAAGTCTTTAGTATCGTGCCTTTTTGGAGTACTGCGGTAGGTACTCGAAAAATAACTCTTGATAAAACACAAAAAAAAGGGAATTCTTAAGGATTTATCGTGTCCCGTAAAAGCGTACATTAATGCAGCAAGATCTAATACCGCTTGGAAGCTTTTCCACAAGGGGACGTTCGAGGCCATTCTCAGTTTCTCCGAAGAAACACAAGCTTCTCTTTCACGACGAAGCTTCCTATTGACGGCCCCGAAGTGAAACAGTGTATTTGTGTATGTGAGCACAATTCACACGCTCTTCTGACTTAATCCGACGATACGATGTCAAATATACTTAATACACTGTAACACTTCGGTATTCTACGAACTCATCTGTTCATTTGCTTGTGTATTTATTTATTTGATTATTTAAGTGAAAACGAGCCAAGCCCAATTACAAGCAAATGGAAAATTTCATCTATCTATTTGATATAATGAGGCTGATTATACTTTTTTTGTTAATAAATTTATAACATTTAAATTCGTATTACATCGGTTATTAGTAAAAAGCATTTATTGCCCACCCTTGTAATGTTAGTTCGATCTTTTTGTTCGTTTTTCTTCTCGTTTTAAATACATTTCAATGCCTTGGAGCAGGCCAACAGACCGTTGACCGAAGATCCTCAGCTTCGATTGTATTATTATTATAAATTTTAATTTTCAACCATTTGTACTCAAGGCCTCATCACGTTTCACAAAAGCGTACATCAATACAGGGAGATCTAATTCGATCTCGAACGAACCTTCTCCACAAGGGACCGTTCGAGGCCATTCCCACTTTCCCCGTAGGAACCCAAGCTCGCGAGGCTTCTCTTTCACGACGAGTCCTCGTATTGACGACGGTCCAAAGTGAAACGCTCTATTGACGCGTGTAATCACAATTCGCACGTCCTTCCGACGTTAAACCACCGATACGATCTCAAACATACGATACACTCTAAGACACTCATACGCCAGTATTTGACCAGCTTATTTATCGTTTCATTATCTCTACCTTTCTCTACCGACACAGCCGCGAAGATCGTGAAACGAAAATCCGTTTGTCCGCCGATGCCCTGAAAGGATCCTCGACGCGCAACCATTTTTTTTTTTTTTTTTTTAAATATTTTTTTCTCTTTTTATTTTCGTCGCTTCGTAAGGATTTCGTAACGTGGATGTTACGAAAGGGGATTTACGAACCACGATGTGTATTACAGCGTAGCAGTAGCGGTAGCAACGACGGAGCAGGGGCAAGTGGTTGATATAACTACTACTATATTAATAAGGACGGAAGAAGAGCGCGTGGCCCGGGGCAAAAGGTCCCCTTGACCCCCTTCGGGAAACGGCCATGGAGTCTCGCCCGCTGGTGCTGGTGCTTCCAGCAATCGCTGCCACCGCCACCGGAAAGCGTTAAAGTGTCTGGATGAGCAAAGCCGAAGCGCTATGGCACACACGGAATTTGTGTGTGCCTTCTTACCCCCCCCCCCCCGCCCTCTCCTCCCTCGACCCCTCCTCGTGCCCCGAAGGGTTCCCGTCGACAGCTCATCCTGTTTTCTTTCTTTCCCCTCTTCCGCACCCTCCGCCTTAATTTCTCGACTCTTTTCACCGATCTGCCCGACAACCATGTGGCAACGATATGTGAAGAAATGACAAACTAATTTTTACTTCCACTTTTTTTTTATTCTACTCTTTTTTTCATCCAATTTTTTTTTTTTTTTTTTTTTTTTTTAACGTTATTGAATTGGAAATCGAATCGCGATTGCTGCGGTACATTCACCTTCGATATCAATGTTAATTGCGCTGTAAAGGAAATTACATTTGACTCACCGGAATGCAAGTTTTTGCGCAAAAACTCGTACGTTAAATTCAATGTGCAATCGATATGAAAAAAATTAATGTTTGGTGTATTGAAAGCATTGGAAATAGTCGATTTTTAATAATTTACTTTAACAATCAATGAAAAAAATTCGGTACTTTTTCATTACAATTGTACATTAAATTTACAATTTTTTTTAGTTGTTCAGTGTAATTAACTTTCTCGGAAGCTCCACGACAAATGCATCGAAACTGCCAATGCCAATTTAGTCGTAATTCCCACGAGAGTCAAGTGAAAGTGGTGAACATTGACCAGTTCACGACACATGCATATTGTCACGACTCAGCGAACAAACAAAGCGCGTATTTGTTTCACGAGCGAATATCATGAATTAAAATCTCCACGATTTATCTCGAGTTGCGAACTGTCAGACGTCTGCTCTCTTTCAAACTCCGACCGAGGCTCTCGTCATCCGGTCAATCGGCGATCTGTGCGTTTGTAATTTTGTCGCACGGAGCTATTCCAGTCGTCTATATTAATGTCTCAGTCAATCGTCATCTATATTCGTCACACTATATCTATACAAGTACATCAAATAAACGAATGACGTCTTCATCCGGTCGCTCGCTTTTACCCCTATCGAAAGAATCGAATCGCTGAACACCACTTTGTCGTGAGTGCGATTTGTCGCCAAAGAGCTCGGACGCAACGCGCATGACGTCCAATGTCAGGCGTCTCAGGAAGGTTATCTTATTGCCAGTTCCTTTTAACGACCATTTAACAATAATTTTTTTTTTTTTTTTTTTTTCCCCACTCCGGCTATAACGCGCGTATGCGCGCTCGAAGCCCGAATGTTTGAGCACGAATGTATACGCAGTTATAACACAAGTGTCAATAGAAACGCCGAAGGGGTAAGGCCGGACATGACGCACGTGCGTCCTCAGACTCGCGTATGTGTGCCCGCGCGCGCAGAATCGAGCGCCATTTATTATATGAGTGAGACAACGAGAGTGGCGTTTTTGCGCGTGTCCACCGGTAACTATAATGCTTTCTCGAAAAGCGAACGTCTATGCATTATTGCATGTGCTCAAGCTTCGATGGTGCACGCGGCGACTCGAGTGTAGAGTCAAATGAGGCGCTCGGCGCATAGGGAGGGGGGAAGGAGGCGGGGGGGGGGCAATCGTGAATAAGAAAAATTGCGGTAAACAGTGTCGAGGTCCGACTTCCACGATTGCGGTAGCGAGCAGTGCATTATCGTGCTGCACCCTCACTCCCGTTCGTGGAGCCGGCATTCACTCGATACACACTGTTGCATACCGCTATACTCAAGGCGAGCGCTCCAAATTACCGACCGAGCCAGTTTAAATTATTACTCTCGATGAGTGTCCCTTCGAGCGCACCTTTTGGCGATGGCGAAACGAGCTGTCTTCCCTTTGTATGTTGCAACGATGCTGGCGCCTGAGATGCACTTTTTTTTTGCCTAGGAAGCACGACACTTTAGGGAAGACTGTTTTTTTTTTTGTTAATTAATTAACGCTATTCGTGGGTAAAGATCTGCCGTTTGCGGTGATGGAAAGCACCGAATAGAAACTTTGAGATAAATCTGTTTTCGGGCTGTTTCGGCTGGAGAATTAAGAGATCAAAAGTATTGCTTTGATTTCCGTTCGCGCTCGATTTTTTTTATTCAATTCTAAAGTGATTAATCGCTCCGAATTACCGAGCGAGCGAGCTAAATTATAATTCTCGCAAGATTCTTTGAGTATGCCTTTTAGTGAAGGCGAAACGAGTTGTTTTTTTTTAAATCTGCAACAACAATGTGGATGCCTGTGATGCATTTTTTTTTCGCTGTCTTTGAAGCAACGATACTTTGGGGCGAGACGGAGTTTTTGTTTTGTTTTAAAGAACATTATTTATTTTTTTATTTTACATAATTTACGGCTATGCGTAGGTGAAAGGTTTACGGTGATGAAGAGCACCGAACGGAAACATTGAGATAAAACAGTTTTGGGGTTGTTTTGGTTACGCAATTAAGAGATCAAAATATTGTTTCGATTTTCGTTATTGATCGATTTTTTTTCTTAACTCAAAAGTCATCTATGCAATGTAGCGCGTCTTTGCGAAAGGTTCGTCATAATCGGGTTTCTACTTTACCGACATTGATGATAATGAAACTTTTCTTTGACATGATTAACCCGGTAGAGAGTGTGACACGGTGCGTTTGCGGGTCGTTTTCCTTTGGGATTATGAGGGGACAAGACTGTGGAACACGACACACACACACACACACACACACACACACACACACACACACACACACACACACACATACACACACACACACACACACACACACACACCCACACACGCACTCGGCAATTAGTCATTCGCCGATGCCCTCGCGAGCTCGGGGGTCTCCCGGGACTTCCACAACTCGGATACAACGGTGATGGCAGAAAAGCAAAGAGACGGGGAAGTACGGCGTGACACGAGGCACGTGCTCGTGCGTGATGGTGACCACGTTCGCCTTTCTTTTTCTTTCACGGGGACTCACTGGCACTTTGTTCACGCGACCACGGTGAGGAGCTTCGATTTGGGAGGGGTCAGGTTTTTTTATTCGGAGTTGTCTCGGCGCTGAGACGATTAAATTCCACGCTCGACTTCTCTTTTTATTTTTGCATATACCGAGAAGAAAAAAAGAAAAAAAAAGAAAAACACTGCGCACGCATATAAACGCTAGATGGTCTTTCTTCTCGCACTAGTGCGAGAAAGCGCCTCTCCGCGGACACTTCTCAAAAGCGAAAAGCCTGATATTCGTGAAATTGTTAGGAAAAATTATGTGAATGGCACGGGGATAGAGAGAGGAGTCCAGACTCGTGTGAATGCCGCACTCGCCTTTGGCTTGTGCGGCATTTTCACGTTCGTCAAGAACTCCCTTTCCACACCCTTGCCGTACAAATGACTATTATTGCACCAACCGAATAACACCTTTGAACGCGTGTCACCGCGCCCGGGTTAATCCAACCATTTATTTTTCGCAGTGCATACGCGTATTTTTTTGTTGTTGTTCTTTTTTGTCCTTTTTCGCTCCTCTTCGCTCTTTGCCTTCTATTGCCGCGATAGTCGTAACATCGCGGCGGCGGACGCTAACGACTCTCGTTTTAACATCATAATGCACCGTGGCCTTCGCCATCGTTAAAAGCCGACCTTGCCCGTCTCCGTACACGCATAAGTACGCTCTCGCGCTTTCAGACTTTTTTTTTAGTCCACTTCTTACCTTCGCGCTTCGTCTCGCGGTTCCCCGCTCGGTCTATTGACAGGGAGACGCTCTCGTTAAAATAACACACGCGCCCATGCATCACACACGGCTAACTCGTTACATGTTGCTGCCGCTGTATTATGCGACACTCATTTATGCCGTTTGAGAATCACGCGTCCTCGTGTAAAATTTATTTCGTAATGGCCATCAACGTATCCAGTTTGGTATTCGCGGGGCGAATCTGTTTGATAAAAATTGACATTCTCCTTCAAAGCCAAACGGCTTTCTCGATTCGTAGTTATTTTTCGAACGTTTGTAGACATTTTTATTTTTTATTTATTTTTTTTTAAATCTACTTTCCAGAATACGCCGAGGTCTTATAATCGTTAGTTAATTTTTATAACTTTTTATTTATTTATACTAATGCTGTCTTTTTATACCATTGACTACGAAGGACTTCTTTTTATGTACCTAAATGTTAGCAAACTTTGTATATTTTACAGGAATATTCATATAGGCATTTTTTACCGGGTTAGTTTGTTCATAGTGTTAAGTATTCTTGTTATTATTATTATCATGATTATTATTATTCGGAGATAAACACCGATGTCTCGGTGTTTTCTTATGTTTATATTTTATAAACCGTTTAAGTCAAAGTAAAGGTTAACTGTTATTACTCGTTACACTCGTACGTTGGTTTTGGTTTCGGAAAACAATATTTAATAGTCTCGATAGTCGGAAGATCGGAGAGCTCTTCGATCTATATCGACGAATGGTTCGGACGGAGTTGGCCACATTTGCGGGTGGCTCATATGCGCGTCGTGTATGAGCCATTCTTCGCTATCTTATTTCAATTTTATCGACGATCCGCAAAGTCCTCCACGGGAATGATTCACTTTAGCTTTGCAGTCATCCGAGATAGCTGCGGCCAGCGAGAGAATGAGTGGCGAGATGAGAAGCTGAGGATTCCTCTCGTGCCAGATAATATCCTCGGAAAATACCTCGTGCCAAAATTGGACGACGGCGCGGAGGGAAACGGAAAGGGTTGGGAGATATTACCAATCCCCTTGTGTCACCGCCAAAGACTTGAGTCACTTCCGTTACTGCGCTTATTGTATATACGTTATTCCCCTTGACCCCGCGAACTCCTCCCGTCATACTCATTATTCAATGTACATCCATTAATTTTTTTAACTAATATATTGATAAATTGATAAATTGATAAATTGATAAATTGATAAATTGATAAATTGATCAGTTACTCAATTTCCCTATTAATAAATTGAAAAATTGTTGAATTAATGAATTTAAAAAAATCTTTAATTAATCAATTAATTACCACACTTGTTGTTTTACTTGTTATCGGGATTCCCATTTCCGGCCGAAAAACTATCTAACAGGAAAGTCCTCTATGGATTTCGGAGATGAGGGAAGAGTCTCTTTCGCGATTTGGTGCCGGAGGATTTCTCGATTCGGCATTGAGGACGGTCGAGACGACTGCTAACGACTGCGAGGCAGCATGCTCGCCGGACCCGGGCTTGGGTCACGTAACTTTCTCGCGATAATTTAGCCGATCACTACGGCGACTACGACCACTTTGCGCTCGCTCCCTCGCCGGGTGCTCGAACTGAATTAATTCGTCGTCGGGTTGCATCAGAATTTCAAACTCTCTCTCGTTCTGGCTCCTATTGCCCCCTTTCCGCCTCTTTCACTCGATTCGAGTCATTAAAATTTAAAATATTTTTTTTAGGTTCACTCTATCAGAGACCGAGCTTTTGTGGTCACTAAAAAAAAAAAAATTATCGACGCTTTTCGCTTTTTATATTTATAAAGTTAATCTTTTTAAACATCTAATACATTTTTTTTTTTTTCAAAATATTAAATTCATATTTTCGAGATGTGAAAAGTATTTTTTTTGTGTGTTTATTTTAATTTTATAATGCATCGAGAAATATCGGACATATATTTTAAATTTCGAAACTGCTTTTGACATTCATTTGTCAACTATACGGTCATTAAAAATTTCGTCGCGTCATTAAAATTTGAAACACTTTCAAGATTCACTCAATCAGAAACAAAGCTTTTGCCTTCCCTACTAAAAATGCATGAACGCCATTTGCATTTTACATTGACAACATTTTTTTTTTTTTTTTTCGTAAACATCTAATTAATTATTGTTTTCAAAATATAAAATTCATATTATTCGGCTGTGAAAAGTACTAGTTGTTTTTTTTTTTTTCATTATTAATATATTTTAATTTTATTGTGCATCGAGAAATTCCGGACGTATTTTTTAAGGCTCGAAATTGCGCTCGAAACGCGTTCATTTGCTGGATTTATCGTTCGCTTAACCGGTCATCTACCGTCGCGAGGTAACTCCATTCCGGATTCTGTTGGTACAAAGTCAACTATGCCGTTCGCTACCGCACGGTACGATCCGAAACTCCGCTCAACATACGCTACCGCATACGCTTCGTTCACGGAAAGTTACTCCAACTCACCGAACATATTTGTGCCCGGGAGTATTGTATAAACAGGTCTAGGCACATACTATCTCCACGCGAAGGTTTGCACGTGCACCGAACAGCCAGAAACTGTCGGGTCTGGCTTCGTTTGCTCTGCTCCACGGAGCCACAAACGTTTGCCTATTAACCTGCTCGAAGGTATAGGCATTTCTCCCGCGTTACTGTACGAAACAGCAGAGCGATTGTGTGCCAACCCTTTTAACCCGGCAATAAGCAGCGCTCGCTTTCACGACGTCGGTCGGGTCGGCTTTGGAGCCACGGTTATATATGTTACCATGGAGATTCTAGCTTCATTCGGTGTTAGCGTTGACGTTCTAATTTCGTAGAACTTAGTGCGACCCGTAGCTTGAATTTATTATCCCTCGTGATACTTTAGTTTACTCTGGCCCATCGTTTAAAATCTCCGACCACAAATGAAAAAAAAAGAAGAGAAGAAAATCTTTTTTTTCCTTTAATACAAACATTGTTGTATGCAACGGAGAATTCTTTGCCGCTCAATGACAATTAGATCGATTGGATTGATTATTTAGTAACGTTTTCAATAGCTTTTTCAAATAATTTTAATTAACAATTTTAATGCAATTTAAAAAATAGTGGACGATTGTGCACTATTAAAAGAACTGTCGCGGAATCATTGAAAATCTTGGAATAAAAATGAAAAAAAAAAAAGAAAACGTTTTTTTTTGTAATTTACAGATTGTCAGATGCCGCGCAGAATTGTGAGTTGATCAATGATAATTTGAGCGACTGGATTAATAATAATTTTTTAATATTAATATAAGAGCTCTCGCAGATATTTTGAATACAAAATTTGAAAGCAACTTTGAAAAATAGTCTACGATGGATAATAGTCCACACTATTAAAATAATTATAGCGAAATGAAATTTAAATAAATCTAATACGACTACAATCACTAAAAATATTCTCTAATTATAGACACTAAAAAAAATAGTGACCAAAAATACAAAAAACTTCTTTTAATTTTGCAAAATCATGAAATAGCTTGGTGCTCAATAATTTCAAGCCAATTGTAAGTGCTCATACGAACATACGCGACGAAAATTTGGGACATTGGACAGACGCTAAAGGCAGATCATTCGCATCGCCCGAAGCGAATATTGCTTTTTTAATTCGAGCGAAAAGTGGGGAAAAAGAACCGCGCATTTCGTTTCGTCAAATTTCCTTTCTGTTCCGAAGGCATTCATGAAAAAAAAAACAAATAATAATAATAAAATAAATAACAATAATAAAAAAAAAGAATAAAACAAAACATATGCTCCGAGTCTCGACTGCCCTGCGCAGTCCTACACTCTGAGATGGAGATTGGATCGGGCGTACAGTATATATCCGAGGGCCGCCAGTTATTGCCGCACATGCTTTCTAAAGCCTATTTACGCGGTTGCACCACCAAATGCGGTTGTGCTGCTCTCGGGTTGCATGCTATGCTCTCGCTGAAACGGAGAATAGTGAATGTGCCAACGGGGGCCGTCGTTCCCCTCTTCGGCCTCATGTGCTCGGTCACCATACTCCGTAATGATGTGTCGGTTATTGCTCTGCCGGGCTGGGATGGCTTTGGTGCACACGATTATTATACATGCACGAAAAACGAACAAAGCCCGCCGAGTCTCTGTGGGAAATTATATTGATTACGGGTTGTATGAATTAGCGAACGACCGTTTTTGCGAAAATTGTATATAATTTACGAAATACCCGCACCCCTCTATAATCGAGTCAAATAAATAACGCGTTTCAATAAATACCACTATATATAGATGTATTATGATTTCGATCTTTCATCCTCCCCCCTGCCCCCCCCCCCCCCCTGCGGCTTAACGTAGCACTTGTCTCTAATTTTTTTAAAGGAGTTTTTTTTTTTTTTTTTTTTTTTTTTGGTCAACAAAAATTTCGTTCGTGCAACGTAATTTTCATGTAATATATTTTACTAGTAAACTCGTGAAGAATTTCAGATTGTCGATGATCTTTTAGAAAAGTCTACCGAGTTTCAACTGGGTCGGATGAAATTTAATGCTAAAATTATTCTGTTTGATTCATGTGTGACAACGCTTCAGTATTGGCACTAGTGAAGTATATAATTGAATTTTTTTTTTTTTTTTTTTTTTTTCAAACATATTTTTTCAAACTGTTACTGAAAATAAATGTTTCTTTTGGGCCTTTTTATTTGACGCAAGGTACGATCGTGGACAAGGAAATTTAACAGTGTCGCTGATGCTTTAGAGATGTCTAAAAATGCTGAGAAATCAAATAGATTGATGAGTTTATTCTGTTCGTTCTGCACGTGACAAAACTGCGGTTTTCCCTCCGGCCGAGTGCATAATTGAACACTCTTTTCGATTATATTCTTTCAAACGATCACTAAAAAAAGAGTAAAAGTTTATTTTGGGCAAATTTATGGGAGGTAAGCTACGATCGTCGACAATGAATAAACAGAACGGCACGAGAGCAGTTCGATGCAATCAATGAGACGAACGTGATTTATTTTAATCGTTTTACTTTAATTGGCGTGTCCTCCACGACACAGTAGTCCCATTGGAATTTATCGGTGGAATTTCAATACCGGTGAAACGTGCACCGGACGGGGAGTCCACTACGGAAGCTCGGAGTTTTGCATTGGATGTTTCGCCTCCCCCAAAGGGGTTTCTCTTCCCTCGCCTGCCACGCCAGCTGCCTTCGGGCCGGGGTTTTATTCTCGAAAGCGTTTTCCCTCGAGGCTTCCGCGGATGCTACATCGATCTCGGTTATAGTACAGCGCATACCGCGTATAAACACGGAATACCGAGCCGCATAAATGCGGCAGAAAACTCTCGAGGGATTTGTCGAGACAAAACACGACATTTCTCACGATTAGCCAAAAAGTTCGAATTTTCTTTCGTCGTTGAAACACAGTGGAATAAAAAAAAAGGTAAAAAAAAAAACATAAAAAAAAATGAAGAGAACACAGAAGAGCCCGGCGAGACGGATATCCTTATAGTTTCACGGTGCGCAGAGTTTCGGGCACCGTTCCAGTCCCGGAGGAAAGCCATTTCCATGGATGGAGTGAAAAAGCTCGGGCATTTTTCTGCAGCGCAAGAAAATTCTGCTACAGTAAAAACTCCTTTATAGCGCAAGTTTTCTGTGCCTGATCGGACGGAGCGAGGCAGTAAAGAGAGGCCGTTTCTATGAGCTATGGCTGAGCGGCATCTCGCTAGGGACGGGACTGATGAGGAAAAGCTCTAAAATATAAAGCGGGGTAAATGTTTTCGGCATAAAACGAAAATAAAAAAAAATCGAAATTTTGGAGTCACAGAGGAGGAGGATTTTTTTTTATAATCCGAGGATAACGAATGACACTTGTTCAATACTATTAAAAAACCTTTCCAAAGAAAAAAAAAAAAGTATCCAATAGATTGGTCCGCGTTCCGGAGAAATAATGGCGATATACTTCGAGATAGTTCCGGAAGCATAGGCGAGAACTAAACAAGCAGGAAAGAAAAATCAGGTGGTAAAAAAAGCTGGTCAATGTCATTAAAGAAAAGTTATGTTTCCGAGAGATTTGTCGAACAAATTTGATTTTTTCATCGATTTGTCAATAACATTATTTAATTATGGAACTTTGATTATTACGTTATGGAATTATTATTATGCAAAAACCAATCATTTCGGCACCTTTAATATGCTTGATTTTTTCAGATTTTTATCCCACCCACAAGTGTTTGCAATTCCCACTCATTTCTCTAAAACTGATGCGAAGTGAACACTGTTCGCAAGGACTAACTTGAGTAATGCGATTGCGGCTCTCTGAACGACACTCCATCAATACCCTGAAAGAAAGAAAAACCTCCCCAAGGAAGAAAAAAAAGTATCCAAGAGCTTCGTCCGCCGGTTTCCGTGGAGACAATGGCGATGTGCTTCCCGATAAAGCCGGAAGCACAGACGCGAACAAAACAAGCAGGGAAGAAAAATCAGGTGGTAAAAAAAAAGCTGGTAAGAAGGACCGGACAGACGGGAAGCAGCGGAAGCTAGCAGAGGTCTCGGGGAGCTGCATCGGGGGTTCCGTCGGGGCTGCTTTCGGCCTGTAGGGTGGGAAACGGCGAACGTTGAAACGGTATGACGAAGCTCGTTCGCTCCAGTTCGGTTCTAGTCCGGGTGGGCTGACATCGTTGAGACCATCGGGGGAACTGGGAAGCGGCGGCATTGGTACCGCGGAGAACGGAAACCCGAGGCAACGCGACGAAGAGGAGGGCCAAGCGGGGGTGGTTACCGGGGGTTGCCTAGGCTGATGGTGTGCGGGCCGGCGCTCGGGTTGCAGAGACGGTGGAGGTTGCGTGGAGGTGATTGTGTTAGGGCCGAGCTAGGCAGAGAGTGGAATGGAGGGTTCAGACGAGGTCAGGTCACGGGACGAGCGGCTGGCTCTGGCTGGATAGCTGGATGGCTGGCTGACTGGTCGATAGAACCGCTCAACCTCTTCTGTAACTATATCTGTACCCGGTAGAGTAGAGCGCCTCGCGAGTCGACGGCGAATCTCGCCCGGCGGTCGAAGAGCTTCCCCCGCCACGTGCGCGGCTCCCATGCGCGAGTCTCGCGATTGAAGCCAATCACACGTGATCCTCGCTAAGTTCTTGTGAATAGTCACTTTGCACAAGTTTCAGAGAAACGAGGCGGCATTTGCAAACACTTCTGGATGGTAAAAATCTGAAAAATATCAGGCGTATTAAAGGTGCTGAAAAGATTAATTTTTCACAATGATCACTCTAAAATGGTATTAACAAATTGATGATAAATACAATTGTTCGACAAATCTTCCGGAAAGCTAACTTTTTTTTTGTGATTGATTCGTTTATTTTTCTGGAGACGTAGGAATTTTTTTTTAGACTCTTAAAAGCACTTTGAATTTTGTGACTATCTACAAATTTTTGTTATGTAAAGAAGAAAAATTCAAGGTGAATTTGAACATCTAAAAACATTCGTACGTATTCAGATAAGTGAACGAATCTTTTTCATTTTTTAAAAAGATGGGTTTTTCGAGAGATTTGTCGAACAATTTTATTTTTCATCAATTTGGTAATAAGATTTTGGAATGATTATTATGGTAAATTAATCTTTTTGGTAACTTTAATATGCTTGATATCTTTCAGATTTTTACACCATCCAGAAGTGTTGGCAATTCCCTCTCATTTCTCTGAAACTTATCCGAAGTGAACACTCTTCGCAAGGACTACCTTAATGTAGCGCTTGCGCGTTTTCTAGTCAAATGAGAGTTGTATTATGATAATTTTTGAAGTACCACTATATAAATTTTGAATAAATGGTAATATGATAAAGTATTATTTTACTTTTGTATTATTTAATCTTTATTTATTTATTTTATGAAGTATTATTGTCGACTTTAGATTTATTTATTTAATAATGCAAATAGCCGGTAACCTTGCTCGAATTTTTGCAACAAATGAAAAAATGTTTGCATTTTATCTGATACTCAATTTCGTGCTCATAATACTTTAAGTGCCCCCACACAGTTGACGTCACATTTTTTCGATCGTGGGTGCGGAAATAGTTATTTGTATGGCGAACGCGTAGAAAGGGAGCTCTTGAAGAGTGCAGATTTCAGACGAGAACTCCACTTTCGACGCCCGAGCCTTTCACATAACTTTTCCTGAAAAATTGACGAAAATCACGCTCATCGTTTTTAGAAAGTGTGCGCAGAATGGCACTTAATCGCACTAGTGCGAGAAAAAATACCATATTGAGTGTGCGCATGCGCAGTATTTTTCTCGCACGCCATCCGAAAGAGTGCTTTTACTTCACTCGGTGCGAAAATTTGGTGCGATGCCCGTCCGAAAAACTTTTTCTTAACTCGTGTGATTGCAGCACTCGTTAGAAAAAGCTTTATCACACTAGTGTCGTAAATTACTGCGCTCACTTCACAGGAAGGGAAAGTGGAATTTTACGTGGATGCTTTAGGAAAATGTTTTTCTGCACGGGTAAAAAATGCATCTAATTTTTAAACGCTCGACATTAATCCGGACGATCCGGGCGATGGCACGTCTGCGTGATGCAATCCCGCCCCATCAACACTGTGCGAATCGGAACAAAGGGGAAAAATGAACTCGTGAAAAGCGAAGCGATCGATTGCGAGCTTGTTGCAACAGGCGTATCGATACAACTAAGTCCTTTCTGTAAGTTGAACTCCTACAAATTACCAATCCAACGTACCAATTTAGATCGATCAACATCGCCAAAGTTGATCCGTTTTTTAATTCTGATATTCTACATTGATCAACACAGCAATTTAGATCAATCAATATCGGTAAAATGAAGCGGTTTTTTCATTTCGAATATTCTGCATCGATCAACACAGCCATTAAAATCGATCAACATCGTCAAGATTGATCCGATTTTTAATGTTGACATTCTACGTTGATCAACGCAGCAATTTACATCGATCAACATAGTCAAAATTAATCTCGTTATTATTTTGAAATTGTACATTGAACACCACAGCAAAATTAATCTGTCGTTATTTTCCGTTTGCATTCCACTTACGTGCCCGACGACCGGGTTTACATCCAAGCGACAGAAATTCTTTGATGCTCGTTTCAACGAAGCGGGGACGAGAGCGGAACCGATGTCGAGGCAGGAGCTTCGATTTCTCGGAGCCATCGATTTCCGAGGGACTCGACGGTTTATCTCCTTTTTCTCTCTAGCCTCCTTAATCTCCGACGTTTCGGCATCTTCCTTCCTCCGCTCGCCTCTCACTCGTTCCTCTAACGTTTACATACACAACGCTCATTCACTGTAGCCAAAATTAATGCCGTTATTATTCTAATATTTTACATCGGATCTACACAACAACGATTAATCTGTCTGTTACTTCGTTATTTTCTCTTTGCATTCCACTTTCGTGACCGACGACCGGGTTTACCATCCAAGCGACAGAAATTCTTTGAGCCTCTTTTTAACCCTTTAAAGCACGGTGTATCAAAAGATACAGCTCTGTGAATTCCGAAAAAATGCATCAATAACCAACCGACGTATTTGAAACTTCATAATTCGTGGTAATTTGGATCGCTGAATTAGAATCGGAAACGCAAAATGCAGAAATTAAAAATGGTAGTTACCAAATTTTAAGTGAATCATATGTAAGGAAAAATGTATGCTTGAAAGCGACAGAAATACTTTGAGCTCCTTTTTAATCCTTTTTAACCCTGTAAAGCACGGTGTATCAAACGACACAGCTCTTTGAATTCCAAAAAAATGCATCAATAACTAACCGACGTATTTGAAACTTCATAGTAAGGGTTATTTTGGATCGCTGAATTAGAATCCGAACTCAAAATTCAGAAATTCAAAATCGTGGATCCAATATGGTGGTTACCAAATTTCAAGTGAATCGTGTCTAAAGAAAAATGTATGCTGGAGAGCGACGGAAGTTCTTTGAGCTTAGTTTTAACGAAGCGGGGACGAGGGCAGAACCGATGACGAGGCAGGAGCTTCGATTTCTCGGTGCCATTGATTTCCGAGGTACTCCACGGTTTATCCGCCTTTCTCTCTTGGCCCCTCAATCTCCGTCCTTTCGGCCCCTCCGTTCCTTCGCTCGTCTCTCGCCCGTCCCTTTTTCGTTTAGATACACAAGGCATATTCACCGTAGCCAACTGCACGTACGCTTCAGAACCCACTCCCAGATCAGCTATAATCCGGCGGAGGTCTGCGCTCGGTTTACGCTTTGTGCGCAGTCTGCCGGGCCCGGCGTACCTACGGGAATACACATTAAAGGGTGGACGAATAGCACACATGCACACAAAGGAGAGCGGAGGTGAGCAGCGTTTCGTGTCGCGTTGCTGCACACCGCTTTCGACCTGAAACGCGACGACGCCGACGTGGAGGAGGTCGACGGGAGAGCCAGGGAAGGCTGAACTGACTCTCACCCCAAACTACCCCGAAGCACCCCCGGGCGAACGAGCGAGAAACACCAAAGCCACTCACTCATCGCTCAACCGTCTTTATACACCCCCTGCTGATGCACCAACCTAATCATAGCAATTACAGACAATACCATTGTACTCTCGCTGGACTGCTCCGAGCTGCCATCATCATCGTGCGAATGTTCTTGAAGAGATAAATGAATTTGCGGGGAATTTGGTACATCGGATTACTCGACGATGGGCCGAGTTCTGGAGAGCTTTGATCACTTGTACGATATTGTGTTTCTGTTCTTATTCTTTCAGTTTTTAATTTTTTTTGTTTTGTTTAAGAGATTTATTGTATCAGTGTTGCTGTTGAGCGGTTCGAGCTTTGAGCCTGTTTTCGGGCGAATTACCATGGTCGGTAATACAAACTGTAATACCTCATTGTTCAGTCGCCTTTGTACAACTCGCTCTGCTGCTCAAACCTAATCATAGCAGTTACAGACTATTCCTGCTATCATCATGCGAATGCTCTTAAAGGGATAAATGAATTTGTGGGGAATTTGGTACATCGGATTACTCGACGATGGGCCAGGAGGGCGAATTCTGGAGACCTTTGATCACCTGTGCGATATTGTCTTTGTGTTCTTATTCTTTTAGTTTTTCATTTTTTTTAAAGAGATTTCTTGTATCAGCGTTGCTTTTGGGCGGTTCGAGCTTTGAGACCGTTTTCGGGCGAATTACCACGGTTGGTAATAAAAACTAATCGCCGCGGCGACGACGAGGAGGAGGTCGACGGCAGAGCCTGCGAAAGATTAAACTGACTCTCCTTGGAAACCCGCCCCAAACTACCCCGAACTAAGCCTGGGCGACCAAGCGAGAAGCAGCAAAGCTTCTTACTCATCGTTCATCCGCTTTTATACACACCCCGCTGCTGCACCAACTTAATCACAGTAATTACAGACGATATCACTGTACTCTCGTTTACCCGGCGGCTTTGGGCTCCTATCATAATCGTGCGAATGTTCCTGCAGTAATAAAGACATTTGTGTGGAAGCGGTACATCGGATTGCTCGATGATGAGCTGAGCGCACGGGTTCTGAAGATCACTTGCACGATATTGTGTTTGTTTTTGTTTTTTTTTTTTTAGGGAATTTTTCGCGCCAGTGTAGTTGTCGAGCGGAGCGCGCTTTGAGCCCGTTTTGGGACGAATCTCCACGTTCAGTAATGCAAACAGTAATTCATTTTTTTTTTTTAAGAATTTTCTCGCGTTAGTGTTCTTTTGGACGGTTCAAGTTTCGGGCCTGTTTTGGGAAGGTTTACGGTTGATAATCAGAACTGTAAGCTTTTTTTCTAAGGTTCATGAACAGAGCTGGGCAAAGTACCGAAAAGTATTTAAAGTACTAAGTACTAAATACCGCAAGTACTTTCAGTACAAGGTAATTTCCGCACTTAAAATACTTTCATAAAATACAAAGTACTTTTTCTTCTTAATCGGAAGAGGCGGAGTTCCACGGGTACTAAATTTGGGGAAGTATTTTCAAATCAAATGGCCCTGTTCAGGACTAACATTTTTTCAAAACGTCCATACTCTTCATTTCCATTCCTTGGTAACAGACTAATCGACTGTAATATGACGACTGGACCTTGGGGTAGTGAGTGGAGGTCGACTGGATGTATAACAACTAAATGTGGGACGTAGGGATGTAGTACATTGGCTGAGAGTGAGAAAGGTCTCGATTTTATGCATAAAAAATCGTATTTTTGGGACTTAAGTGGAAAATATTGGGTTGAGAGTAAAATAATTTTATGAGGCAGACATTTTTTTACGTTACGAAAGTGGTGCAAAGTAATTTGCGCATGGCTTCCTCATACAAGTAATAGCACTTAAAGTACCGAAAAGTAATTTGATAATTTAAGTACCAAATAAGTACTCATGTACTTTAAGTACTGCCCAGCTCTGTGGTTGAGCCACCTGAATCGTCATTGAGCCAACCATATTCGGTTGGCTCAAGCGCTCATGTATGTTCGCTCCATCCCCGTTTTTTCTCTCAGTCTAGTACTTGCGATTGGTGGCTCCTCCGTGTGAGGCCCACAAAGGCTCTTCTATGTCCATGTTACAAACAAAGGGGTCGATGAGGCGTCCATAGGCTGTCTGCTGGCTCTGCAGCAGACATCGGAGAGACGAGTTGCTTTCAATATGATTTTTTGTGAAATGCATGTTTACTATACGAAAAATATATTTTGGCATATTAATTTTTTTTTTTTTTTTCATGCGGGTACCTACATAGGTACGCACTATTCCGAGTTCAGGTCTCGGTAACTATGCGGGAGGCGTTGTCTGCATCGACCATCCACCCCATTCGCGCGAGATTCGTGCATTCGTGTCCCTCTCGCCGACCCGTCGCACCCCGCCAACCCGGCATGGCGGGAGCCTTTAATCACCGCAATTATATCCGACATTATTTTCGGGAGCGCACTCGTGCCGGCTGTAAATTAAGACCGGAAATTTATTTCACTTTCATTCATGTTGTATCCAGGTTGGACATATTTTTGCAACCAGCTAAATCTCTGGTGCGCGAAATTTTTGCTCATTTCGCACGGCAGAAATAAGTGTGTCTGCATTAAAGGCGCTCAAGGAAAGTTTGTGTAAAATATATTTTTAAATATATCGTCGATAGACACAAAATATATTTTCGTTTGAAAAATATATTTACACTGTGGATGACTTATCGTATATAAGTCATCTTCACTTATTGTATACAAGCGAAGTTGTATTGTGTGAATACAACGAAGAATAATTTTCCATACGTATTACGAAGAAAAATTCAATTCGTCGAATGTAATTACAATATATTCAATTTCTTCGAGGATAATGCGTTTCATATCAATAACGCACACGAAGTTTCAAAAAAAAAAAATATCAAGTTTTACGTGAACTATTGATTTCCATCGGAAAACTCATAGTCAATATTTATTTTTTAATTTTCCTTTCCGACTCTTCGTCGTAAATTCGACACGGGAAACGCAATTGTACATTTTTAGCTCAGTAGGATTTGATTTCGTGGGATTATCTAATCTCTTTGAAAATGATCCCTTCCATATTCGTAACGCACACGAAGTTTCTAAAAAAAAAAGTACCACGTTTTACATGCACCATTGAATTCCATCAGAATACTGATAGTCAATATTTATTTTTGAATTGTTCTTTCCGATTCTTCCTCGTAATCACAACACGCGATAAGAAAGTAAGAAAGATTAATTGCAAATTTTTATCTCAGCAGGATTTTATTTCGTCGGAATATTTAATTTCTTTGAAAATAATCCCTTCTATAATCGTAACGCACACGAAGTTTCTAAAAAAAAATACCACGTTTCACGTGAACCATTGAATTCCATGAGAATACTGATAGTCAATGTTTATTTTTGAATTTTTCTTACCGATTCTTCGTCGTAATCTCGACACGCGATAAGAAAGTAAGAAATATTAATTGCAAATGTTTAGCTCAGTAGGATTTGATTTCGTCGGAATATTTAATTTCTTTGAAAATAATGCCTCTCATAATCGTAACGCACACGAAGTTTCTAAAAAAAAAACATACCACGTTTCACGTGAACCATTGAATTCCATGAGACTACTGATAGTCAATATTTCTTTAAAAAAATTTCCTTCGGACTCTTCGTCGTACATTCGACACGCGACAAGAAAGTAAGAAAGATTAATTGTAAATTTTTAGCTCAGTGGGATTTGATTTCGTGGGAATAGCTTTCCCAGAGTGTTCGATGGTGTAATTTTCTCGAGCGGCTCGTTCGTTCGGGCCCGTACAATCCTTTCACAATTTTCACTCGGAGAAAATGTGCGACGAGGACTACCGTCTCAGCAGATTGAAATTCAAGATTCCGGTGAAAGGCCGCAACGGACGACGAGATGCTGTTGGCACTTTTGCTCCGAGGATTCGAGGGTATGCGGGTACGTAGCCGAGCGAATTGGAGTATATCCAAAGTGACGACCTCTTATCTTGGCTCGGGTGTAACCGGAGAAAGGCAATTCGAGAGGGCAAACTGTACTTAAAACAAAAAAAAGTATGATGGAAGCCAGAAACGGAAATCCACACGAATAAAGTGGAATACTTGCACGTAATTTTATCCCCCCCGTCGGACCGAAACTGCTGATTTTAAATTGAGTCGGAATTAAGGACTGTACTCACAGTATTGATCTTAACTTTCTACTTTTCGCGGTGCGAATGAAAATTTACGAAACCAGGAGTTTAATTAAAAAACGCTCGATCGACAAATCGGACGCCACAAAATTATAGGAAATCATCGTTTGAACACTGCAATTGAAGTTTCGCTGCAATTGGCGGACTGGGTTTAGATAACGAAGCGGCGTCATCACCGCTGTCGGTTCGTATCAAAAGCTGAAGCAAAAAATTAGGTCAAGTGCCGGCTTAAAGTCTGTCACGTGACTATATGCATTGAAAAAAATTTGTTCGCGGGATGCCAAAGAATTTTTTTTTTTTAATTTCAATTCTTACAATTTCGTATGATATTGAAACGATGACGGCAAGACCGTCGAGGTGACATGTTATCGTTTCAATCACGTATGGAATTGTAAGAATTGAAATAATGTTTTTCTTTGGCAGCTCGCAAGCGAATTTTACTTGAGTCATTAATTTGTTTTTTAACTGCGCGCCTGTCTGTGTTTATTATATTAAATTAATTATATTAAATCATAATTTAATATAAAATTATATGAATTTAACTGCAAATATTAATATAATTACAGTATGCAAAAATTAGCTTCGTATAGGGGAGAGCAAATTTTGAATTAATTGTAGAATAATATCCAATCATTTTTGGAGGCCCATTTTGCCCCATGTATACATCGGGATTTTCTACCCCGTTTTGCACGACTTTTCCATCCCAAAATTATTGGAAAATTGCCTTTTGCCTCACTGTCCCATTTTGCCCCGATTACTCCTGCGTTACGCTAGATTATAATACAATATAATGTACACTGTAATATTAAATTGACGAGTATTAAATTTAAATCCATTTCGTCAAGGCCTAAAAACAACGATGCACAATCGCCGACGGGGCGCGCGCGCGTTACGCTAAATAATTTTTGTTCGGGATTTAAAAAAAAAATGCATAATTCATATATGCATATTTATCGCGAATCGCTTGTTCCGAGATAATTACTTACGAACGGTAAATGACAGTTGAGCCCCAAAGAGGCATCCCCGCGTACGAAAAGCTCTCTCTCTCTCTCTCTCCCGACAGTTTTGCTGTTCAAACAAATGCAAAGCGACGAGAGCGATAACGCGCACAACGACAAATTATACATCGCCCGACAGCGCGCGCGCGCGTCCGAAAACATGCATAAACAAATCGTTAATTTATTTTACACTCGGTCATAGCGCGATATCGTACGGGGCGCGTTGCACACCGCAACCGCAGCTACAATGTTGGCTGGGCGACGCGAATAGTCTGCGAAAATCCCTGGCAGGCCTTCAACACCGTCAATCGTCATTTTACGCGGTTCCACCGACCCACCAGTCCGTTCAATGCGAACGTGCACATTTTTTTTTTTTTTTTTTTTTTCCAACGAGTTTTCTGGGTTAGCTGTGTTCTTCGCAGCTCATAGGTCTCGATCGTTTATCACCGCTCCGCACTAATCCTTGGCCGTTTTCGTCATTGGCACAATCCGTACCGGCGTTTCGGCACAGCCGCGCAAATACCTTGCTCTTATTAATGCATTTATTATTAATATCCGGAGTTCAGCCTCGGGGGTTTATCATATTACGAGAATGGCGATGACACTCGCCGGGTCTGCAAAACGAACCGATCGGGTTGACTAAGATTTGCAGACACGACCATTTTTTCTGGTTACTCAATCGTCTCAACGATTTTTTTTACCTCAAATCAATTTTTTATTTTTTTTGCAACGTTTTATGAAACTTTTTAAGTGTTGTCGTAGTAGTTAAAAATAGTGTTTTTAATCACGTCGTTCCTCAACCTTCAACCTTTTTAACTTTTCTTTCAACTCAAATCAACTTTGAGTGTTAGCGAAGCAGTTAAAAGTAATTTTTTTTTTTCGAATGCCATCGTTGCCTTTGATTGTTCAACTTTGAACCACAATAACGACGCTTCGAGTTTCCGTTTCGGAGATCGCACTGTGGTCGTAGTGAGTTAGTGTTCGATGTTTTTTTTTATGGTTTATTAATGTCTCTATAATATTTGCTTTAGGCTCAACGTCTGTAGGATATTAAAAAAATGAGCAAACGGTCCGATAGTGAAGTACGCGTTCGTGTTAGTTTAAAATCTTCGAATTCCAGTTCCCTGCGGAGTTTGGCAATTTTTACCGCGCTCTCGAAATCTTCGACTCCAACAATGTCCACGACTCTTGTTATCGGAATATTGAGGCTTTCAAAGTATTTTTTATTAATTTTTTTTCTGGACCAAAAGGCACCTCATCTTCGCTCTCGTATCAAAAGACAAGTGTCCGAATGGTGGAAAAATCTTCTGGAAATAGCCCCAAGGTTTCAGTCGGGCGTTAATCAACCGCAATGCCTGGAAACGTCTAGCATTGATAATTGTTATCGAAATAAGAGAGATTGGTGTGTCCATCGGACACGAAGGGTTTCGTGGAAATTTCGATAATTCGGCAGCGCGCGTGAATCGGGGGGATAATCGGATAACGTGTATCGGTGATCTACACTAATACGGTGATAATACGGTCAAAGTCAAGATGGAGGATATCCGATACGGATAGCGCTCAACTCGGTCAAGGCAGAAGAGTCTATCCGTCTATCTCTTTCTCGAATAAATGTGCTCGCTCGGGATATGTAATGGTAATTATTGCAATTTATGCACAGTAGGGTTAGTGCATAAACTGTTATAATCGTGTTTCATCCGCACGTCTATTCGTAATTTTTCGTATTACGGTACATAAATTTTTATTATCTACCAAATTAATTGTAAGGCACGACGAAGTATGCTAGGAAAAAAGGAACGCGATTCGCCACGATGGAATACAAAAAGTACCGTTTTTATCGTGTTTTCGTTCAGCTTATAATTTTGAATCGCTCGTTTTGGCTTTTTTTTTTTTTTTTTTTTTTTTAAAGCAGTGTAATAAAAACCGATAGAAAGGCTAGCATTGGAAACGAAATGATTGTCGCATCGCATCAGCTCTGAAGATAAATCATACTTGCTACTTTTCAGTCTCAAACTTACGAAAAAACAAATTAAAAAATGTTCACGGAGGAGAGTCTTGTGATTTTGTAGTATTTTTTTTTTTTTTTCAAGTAATTTTTTCGCTTCGGTTTATTATCGGTTTTCGAAATTGTTCACGATTTTTCATTCGTACATCTCTTGGTACTTTCTCGTATTGCGCTACATAAATCATTATTATGCACCAAATTCATTGTAAACGCGACAGAATACAAAAAGTATCGTTTTTATCGTGTCTTGGTTAAGCTTATAATTTTTAATCGCTAATAATAATAATAAAAATTGCAAGGACAAGGAATTGGAAACGAAATAATTGTCGCACAGCATTAGCTCAGCAGATAAATCATCCGTCTCGCTTATCAGCATCAAACTTATGAAAACGAAATGACAACAATTTTCACGGAGAACGTTCTTTGCAATTTCGTAATTTTTTTTCAAGGTAATTTTTTCGTTTCGATCTATAATCACTTCTCGAACTTGTTCTCGACGAAATTGTCCCGTAGGAACATGCAAGTGTTTACGATCCGTCTTTGGCGCGTATTGGGTTCATCCCTCGGGTAACTTCACTTTTGAACATCATCGCCTGTCTGGTGTATTGCCAGTAATGAAGGACTATAAGAAAAGTGCCACTTTGCGGAAAGCGCTGCTCTACGCGGCGAACAATTGAAACTATCGCGTGCAATTTTCTCCCGAACAGTTGATAGTTTAATGTGACTTTTTTTTGTTATTTTACTTCGGGCAAATAAGTCTCCGGCAGACTCCCGTGGCCAAGGTTGGAGGGGAAGAAACGGCAGACCGCTTTGGAAGTTGGGAAAGTTTTGGAATGGTAAATAGCTTTGGGAAAAACGGTCGATGGCAATCTCAAGGGAATTACGGGATTGTTCATGGCGTTCGGTTAAAGTTGACCCTGCATTCGGTTGTGAAAAAATTGTCTGACGCCGAACGCTCATCCGAGACGAGTAAATCGAATTTCAATCGATTCTCACCTTAAGTTACATGAGAAGGTAAAAATAAATAAAAATGGTGATCTTTAAAGATGACCATGCCTATTTCTTTCACGGGCTTCGGGTTCGCTCACGCTTTTCGCATAAACCGAAAAATAGGTACAAGCTAAAAATATTTAATACAATTTTTACTCCAGACTTGCCTCCTGGGCAAAAGTTGGAGTTGTGTCGCGTTTCACTGCGCTGTCGCGATTTAGTGAGTTTTCGATGACGTGCTTGGCGAAGGGGCTAAAAGTGACTTGACAGATTTTGGTATACCGATTCCTCGTAGTTTAATTTATGTTTGTGACTCAATATTTGTCAGGTAAAATGTCAAGTCACGTAAATAATAGAAACTTATAAAAAATTCATTTAACGTTCGCGGTTTAGAGAATTTTCGAAAATGCCAGTGTTTGTCGTCTAAAAATGACTCAACAGATTTTGGTTAACCGATTGCTCGTAGCTTAATTTATGCTTATGACCCAATATTTCTGAGCTAAAGAGTCAATTCACGTAAATAATAGAAAATTATAAAAAAAAAATAGATTAAACATTCGCCGTGTCATATCGAAATCGACGCCCAGATAATTTACAATCGCGGCTGCTACCGTAAACTTCGTCCAGCTACCGAGTTCTTCCTCATTGTTTAATGCGCAACGAGAAGGAAAATCCGACAGGCAAATTGATATTTCTTATAATAATTTCCGCCGAAAGCATTGAAAAGTCTTCGAAATCCCCCGATACACAAGTGCTACTTTTTCGAAGAACTCGATCAAGTCTTGGTTTCGTTTACCTTATAGGAAATTACACCGCAGCAGTGAAATTCCTTTGGCCGCATTTGCAATCGAATCACGAGCTACTGAAATTTTTGTTCCATCTCAACAACACCATTTGCGACGCTGTCCACAAAAGTTAACTTTCACGCGTTCCCAAATCGACAATTCCGATATATCTGAGCATTAATAAACTTTTTTTTTTATTAAAAAAAAAAAAATCGTCCTCTTCAGGCGCAGCGAGTCAGCTCGGACACGCGAATCTTCCACTCAGGCAAACGCGACGGAGCGATCGATTCTGTGGGGTGTGTAAGAAGCGCCCCGGAGAAGCCGCGGGTAGAGCCGGATCCCCGCTCGAAGATACGCAGGTAGTAACTGTGCACACGTGTGATGCGGATAAAAACTGTTATTAGTGTTGCGAGGTGCGCGTGGCAAGGGTCTGCCATACATCGACGAGTAAAGGGAGCGAAGGAGAGAAAAAAAAAGGTAAAAGATAGAGGGAAACTCTCGAGGCTGTACCATTCGGGCTGCAGACGGCGATACCGTTGGCATGAGATCGATTCGGCCGCTGTTACGAGGCTTCCGTTCTACCGTGCAATTAATCGGGAGCCACCGGGGTTCTCGGGGGGGTTAATTAGTACGGATTTTGAAAGCGACCGATGCTGGCATTTCATCTGCCTCGTGCGATTTCTACCTCCCCTTCGTGTCTTCTGATCGAACAAACACGCTCCATTATCGGGTTTACGTAACGAAGCAGGACACGGAAACATCTCTGTGTTTGTTCGATTCTTCTGTTCTTCTGATATTCCCAAAGGCGATCAGATTTTAACGTCTAGAGAATTAGGACTTGAAGTGTTCTTGGGCGTATGAAGGAAATAAACCGTGAGGCTTATTTGGAATTGCAAGCGGTTTTGCTCCCCGACAAATATTAAATTCTTCGATAATTTCATGATTTCAACTTAAGAATTTTCTCCGACAAATTTTAAGTACTCCGATAATTTCATGAATTCGACTTACGAATTTCGCGCCGATAAATATTATGTACCCCGATAATTTCAAGATATCGTCTTACAAATTTTCCCCGACAATTTCAAGATTCCGACTTATGTACTTTCAAATGTACATCATATGTACATTTGAATTCAAATGTACATCATATGTACATTTCATATGTACATCAAATATTAAATTACCCGCAATTTCCCTGATTTCCCTGCCGCATTAAGAACTCCCTGTCATTTACCGCATTTCCCTGACAGTTTGTCCCGAAGTATTTCGCTCACGATCAGTCAGTCAGCTCTCCGATAGCAACGAGAACCGCTCGAGTTCTTCGGATTCGAGGGAATCTCCACCCATTGCCCGAGCCTCCTGTATCGGGGAAAGAAGCAATCAGAAAAGGTAATTGGTCTCGATCCTTTTTTTTTATCATCTTCATTAACTTTCCCCAATGAAAATGAGAAAAGGAAGCGGAAGCGATGGAATACGGAATCGAGATAGATGGAGAGATTGCCAGGGTCAAGAGGGAGTGTACCTGCTTTCTCGCGTATGACCACCCTTACCGGAGCGGCTCCAGCATCCGAAGAGCTTTCCAGTTGGCCACGCGGAAACTCGCTGCGTCTCCCCCCCCGCCGGATCAATGATCCACCCTCCTGAACCGCGCAGCCTCTTCCTCCTCGAGCTCGCAGCTCGACTGGGGTTCTCGTTCGTTCCATCGGCTTTCGTGCTCCAGCTTCCCCTCCCATAATTCACCCAAGTTTACTTCAGCTTCCACGTTCATTCCCCGACTCCCTTCTCACTTTTCCTTCGCCCTCCCCCGCTCGGTAGTTATAACTTCATGAGTACGGCCGAAGGATACGGAAGGCGATGACTCCCGAAGGAAGATTTAATATTGCATTGTCGTAGGAACGAAGCTACGCGATTGGCGAAGAGGAAAAAGGTGAACTGGCCTTCCAGAATTCTTGCTTCCCGCTCCAACAATCTCCGGTCCGAGGATCATTTTTTCGTAGATTTGTGAGATTGTCTCGTTGAAAAAAAAAAAAAAAAAAAAAAAAAAAAAAAAAAACAAAACAAAACAAAACAAAACAAAACTGAGATCCAAGGCGTGTAGATCTTGCCTATTCATTATGGAAATGCAATATCTCGGAGGTTTTACGAATCACGGTGACTTGCAGAGAAGAATAGACACGTGTAGTGTATCACTTTGATAGAGAAGTGGCTTTATCTGGAAGTTAAGCTTATGCACAGAAAAAAAAAAAGGTTTGGTAATATCAAGTTAAGCTGCGGTTGCGAGTGGCGAAGGAAATGTTTGGTCGATTGAACAACATTGTTTGTTCAATTCAAGTAACTGTTTGTTGAAGCAACTAAATATCAGGTCAAACTACTAAATATTCGTTCAATAAACTAAATATTTCTTTCAATCGACCAAATATTTCCTTTGCCACCCGCAAAAGCAGCTTAGTTTGATATTGCCAAATCTTGTTTTTCGGTGTGTGACGTTATATGTTCAGTGTACGGGAGCGGCGGAGGCAAAACGGAGAGTCGCGAAGAAATGGACCCGTGTCCTTCATTTTGGCATGAAGCTTCTTTTTTTCATGCCGCGCCAAAAATCAAACAGAATCGCCGACAGATATCTCATCAAATGTCTTTTCAAACAACAATAAAGATGGTGGCGTGAATTTAATTGACTGAGTAAGAGTCGCCTTGATTAAAGGCTGCCGAGCGTTCGGTGGATCGAAAATACTCTCGCAAGAAAGGATTGCATGAGAAGGCTGAGTGGATTTAAGGGGGGGAATTCGCGGATCACTTTCAATATTTGTTCCTGGCATTATTTTTTTTCAAATTCAGTCCTGAACGCTACAGACATCGGATTACCGGCCGCACACTGAGAAAAACTGACATACTGAAAGCGACAATACTGACTTTTCACCATAAAAATAGTTCTCAAATGGAACGTCAACATTTTATAGTTACAATGCCAAAAAATCATGGTTGCAGCCACAATTATAGTTTAACCAATTGAACCTATCAGAACCTATCTATACAGACCTTCCTCTTCGTAGCTATTCGTTACAGCACCAAATCCCATCCCTGTTATCAGCTCCCCTACTTTTAGTTTCGCGCAAACCGGCACCGTCCTCGAAGAACAATAAAGATGGTCGCGTGAATTTAATTGTCCGAGTAAGAGTCGCCTTGATTAAAGACTGCCGAGGGTTAGCCGGATCGAAGATACTCTCGCAAGAAAGGGTTGCGTGAGAAGGGTAGTATGCATGGGGTGATTGTGGAAATGGAAGGAAGAAGCGGTTTGCCGAGTTATCCCCAGGAGTACCTCGCGTCGGGAATGAGGGCGATAACGCGCCTCAGAGCTGCGAGGGACGAGACGACTTTACGAGCCCCCTGAAGCAGGGGCAACACCAAGGCGCCGAGCAAACTTCGAGGGTTGCTCGCTGTAACTGCCCCAGCCTGTGGATCTCGTCGTGGACAAGCTATACCCAGGCTATAAAGCACCGACTACGTGCTAGCCGGCTAACTCGTTACTTCGCGACGCGAAACGGATCGGTGCGGACTGCGAAGTGGTAATTTTTTTTTTCCCCTTTTATCCCTTTTTCTTTTTTGTCGTCAAATCGACGAGTCTCGCCTGGGTGAAGCCTTTCGTGTAACGCGAATGACGCGGACTGACGTACCTTTTACTCGAGCCCAGACAACGAGCTAAAGTGAGAGTGTAGTTTGAGGAAGTCGCGCGAACTCTACACAAGACCGGTAATAAGACAAGGCCGCTTTATGCTCGGATACATCGATCGCGCTTGCTCTATGCGCGTGCTGCAATTACCTTTGGTTTTTCAATTGCACACTGAGAAAAAATAGCGCTGTTGGACTAACAAAATATAGTAACGATTATTTGCTTCGGTCGCTTAAAAAATTGTTGACTCAGATAAACATTTTTGTTGTGCCGAGCAAATGAGATCTTTGATCTTGTGTCAACGTTCTTGGTTAATCGAACCGTTATTTTTAGAACTTCTTGCAATCTGAAGAATTAGACTTGCTAACCATCCTCGTTGGAGCGGATCGAACCGACATTGGGCAGGATCAGCTCAGAAAAGCTCTGACTGACATCGAAAATGGCAAACAGGATGGTGAAAGGAACGTGAGGAGAAAATACCGCACCGGCATTTTACGGGTCATTTCGGCAGATTCGAGGAGTTCTTGCATTTATTCTGCGCTCGCGACTTTAGTATTAATCGCATCGTTTTGTATATGTTTTTCATCTTATTTTCTCTTCTTCTGTATCGCTTTGATTGCTGGATGTACACATTGCGTTTGCGCACTCTCGAATGCAATAATTCAATCTTATAAATAAAATATATAAATTTCTTTGGTTCTCTGTACATAAATGTACAATGTTGATGTAACAAATTTAATAAATATGATAAATGTAAATGTACAGTTCGTAAAAAAACATAGAAATGAAAGCATTCTTTTAATGGACTGTCAGATTGTGCTCCAAAAACATGTTTTGCATGTCTCAGAATGTTAAAATGCGTTTTTCCTATTTCTGTCCTTCCGTAGATCTGTAAGTCTGACTTTTTGAACTTCGAATCGCAGCGAAACTTCTGTCTCTTCCACACGTAAAATGTACCACTGGTAAAGTATTTCGAATTAATTCATCCACCCTTTCTCGTACTTTACTCTAAACACGAAATTAAAGTAGCAAAAAAAAAAAAAGAAAAAAAAATGGAAAAAAAGAAAATTGTCGAAGAATGCAAAAGAAGCTATAAATAAATGTTACCAAAAGTTTGTTTGGCTCGCAGACTGACACTCGCCCAAAAGTGGTCAGCACAAATAAGGCCCGATATCTTATCTAGCCACTCGAGGGAGATAAAAACGAGCGATCGATCGTAATAAAATGGGCGTCGAGCGAAAAGCCATTTTCTTTATTTCATCGTTATTCAGTCGCGGCGAAACACACAAATTGCATTGTCGCATACGACTATTCTAACGAGCTTCTTGGGGAATCTGTGTCGAGATCAGGCCGTCGAGCGGCGATATATTCGCGAGTTTTCCTGCCGGTGTCTCCGAGCGCCGATGGAAATAAATCGATCACGGCCGATCCGCGACGCGACGAGGTAGGTGAGTCGTTTGAGCTGCCGAGGCGTTCACGCCGTCCCGAGTATTCTCGGCCGATCGCGCCGATTAGGAATGGGAGGCGAGCCGGAAACGTTGGAGGTCGAGATGGGGTTACGTCGTGGGATTGGCTCGGCGCGTGTTGCAGAGAGTGGAGTGGAGAACCGACGTCGGAGCGGCGAGAGGCGCGAAGCGAATTACGCATCGTATCGCTATATACAACTACCGTAGGTACACAAAACGAGACGAGCGGCAGAAGTAGCAGTAACGGACGACACGTAATAAACGTGTGTATCTAACACGCACACGCATGCGCATTGCGCACAGACACGCGGCCTCGCGCTCGCCTGTTTGTTTCACTCGCCGAACCGATGTTCGACCTCATCGTCTGAAATAACCAATTTTTAGCTCTTCGCATAAAGGCGTCTCGCTAATACGAATATTTCGGACCGCGAATTCCCTTTCGCGTCTCGCCTCGCTAAAATTCCAAAAATAAATGAGATTTTTTTTTTTTTTTTTTGAAAAATCGATCAACATTCGCACGACTGACGGTTGCCAGTTATTCTCTTTGGGTCTCGATAAAACTTAATATTTATTTATTCATAATTAATGGAGTTTAATCATATTAACAATATATTAGTAAGAAAATTAATAATTATTATATACGCTGTAAAAAAAAAAAAAAAAACTTGTATATTTAATATACCGGTCTGGATTTTTTATTGCAAAAACTGGTAAATAAAATTTATTGTACAATTGTGATGAAAAATTGTAATACCTTTTCATTACAATTCAGGTAAATTATAAAAATTAAAGTACTTTCGTAGTAAAATTAAACTAATCTATGAAAAATAAATTATTTCCAATGTCTTTAATACACTGAACATTAATTTATCATCACAATTGTACATGACAATTAATACATCAGTTTTTGCATAAAAACTCCCAATCCGGTAACATTAAATTTAATACGAATTTTTTTTTCACATTGTATAAATATTGATTTATTTTTATCAAAAAAACTGTTGTTCATATATTTATTTTTATCCTCCGTATTATCGCTATCTACACCTATTAATATATTCTGTGTGCTACAACGCGAAAAAAAAGATTATAGCGTCGAATAAATTATTTTATACTCTTTACCGCGCTCCAAGCCGTATACTTATTATGCAGCTTGCAAACGTAAAAAAAAAAAAAAAAAACACCAAGTTTAGTTATCTAGCCGGAACCAACAAAAGCATTTTCCCATTCATCCGCGACACAGGCGTATTTATCTTTCGCGCCGGTGCGATGGATACATCGAGTCGAGCCCGTCGAAGCGCCGCGAAACCAGTCGCGCGATTTCGATAGTTCCGTTATACACTCCAGTCCTTTTTTTTTGTTTATACAGGAACGCTATGAATTTTTTTTTTTTTCATGATTGATAGCTATCGCCAAACACAGAGATGGGTCCTCGTTTCGCCGGTGCTATTCTATTCTCAAAACGAGTCTCTGCAAAACCCGTTCATACGCCGCGACGCGTTGTGTTACCGAGCCTGAATATGTCTCAGTGTTCGAATAGAATGGGTCCGGGCCGCCCGAAACGGTTCGGACGAAAGTCCGCCTCCGTGTCGGTCGAGGATGAACGAGAGACGTCCGAGAATCGAGGTCGGTCTCGGCGCTCGAAAAGAAAAGGAAAAAAAAATAAAAAAAGAGAAAGATAGAATTAAATAAGGAGAAGAGCAAGCGAGAAAAGGGTCACGCACGCGAGGGTCACGCAGGTTGAGGAGGAGGAAACGGAATTCATCGCCGCTTAGAATCACGACGTCTCTACGTATATACGTATATAGATAGGTATGTGTATGTATGTATATGTGTATGGATATATATATATATATATATATATATATATATATATATATATATATATATATATATATATATATTGGAGTAGGTATAGAATGCATATAGAAACTCATCACGAATTTAGATTATAAAAGGAAGACGCGTTTCTCCAAACTATTAGTACGTCTATTCCGGGGGGGCCGGATAGTGGCACATAATAATAGTAAGGCAGTACGTAAGTATTAGCCGAGGTCTCTAGTACAGCACTCATACGGGTCAGCGGCGCCGCTATAGGAAATTTTCTGAGCAACGGTTTGAGACATCAGAAGGATTTTTTTTTTTTGTGCGCTAGAGGCGAAGAGAGACATCAGGATTTTTTTTCATGCGGTGGAGGCGAGGAGAGACTTACGGAGGGAAATTATGAAAGGCTCTTGTCGTGTTTCCGGACATCCGAAGAGTGGACACCTCGAGCACAAGTGAGCCCTCGCAGGGCATTCGGCCCTAAGGGTCGAATTTTAAGCCGCTGGTTTGCACTTAAGGTCGCTCCTAGGATTGAACTTAACTGCGTGCTTGAGAGCTATCTTCAGTTCGAATTTAAGATCGAACCTCAGCTCGAACTTAAGATCGAACCTCAGCTCGAACTTAAGATCGAACCTCAGCTCGAACTTAAGATCGAACCTCGGCTCGAATTTGATTTCGCCCTTACATTCGATCTTAAATTCAAGCTAATAAGAAACAAATGACAAGAAGATATCCAAAAAAAAAATCTTCCCGCCCTGCCTGATACAATTGTTATCTAGCAGTCATTCCAATAATAAGGGATTCAAGAAATTCGTTTGCCAGGTCATCTACTCATGACAATTGGTGTCATCAAAGTTAACTGCATTTGGGAACCAGATTATAGATTCTACGCCTACTGAAAGCGTTAAAGTTCGATCTTAAGCTCGATCTCGAACTACAGTCGAATTTGAGTTGAGACTTAAGTTCGAACCTAAGTTTCAACTCAACTTAAGGTAAAATTTAACATCGAACTTCATTCCATCCTTAAGCATGGAGTGAAGTTCGATCTTAAGAGCGATCTTAAGTTCAAACTAACATCTTAAAATTCGGCCCTAAATCTGCTTTATCGAGGGAGGATTGTTCCGGATAAACCAATCTCTTTGATTCGCTTCATCGCAGTCAACAAACTGTATGAAACGCGTCTTTATCGTTGGCCTATCGTCAGAGCGACGTATCACGTATATTTACACACAACGCTGATATGCCTCTGCGCCTTTAAGCCATCGATATATCCGCCCGTTATGTGGAAAAGCTTCGGGCGTCAAGACGTTCGGGAAAAATGGAAAAAATGGAAAAAAACACAGCCAACGGACAGCCACACATGCATATATATATATATATATATATATATATATATATATATATATATATATATATATATATATATATATATATATATATATATATATATATATATATATATATATATATATATATATATATATATATTGTTATGACCCAACGAATAAACAAGGCGCGTATCTGGTTTTGGAGGGAATATTATTAATTACAATCGTAGCTAAATGTCTCAAGGGCGTCAAGTATCTTCTCAAATATCAAATCTTCAAAATATCAATTAACTGTCAAGTGTCTTTTCTCTCGGAAAGTCACATCAAGTCTCCCGTCAACCGTTATCGTCAACCGATAATCTGTACGTTTGTCTGTACGTCGTACCGAGCTATTCCAGTCATCTATCTAATTGCGTGACTCTCATTCAATCCTCATCTCTGTATTCGTTGCAATATGTATAATGCAGAATCATAAATATACATGCATAATGCTAAATTCGCACTCGAGTGCGAAACAGTATTTCATCGCGGAAATTATTGAATGCTTTATCAGATGCTATGTCGTGCTTCGAAACATCCGAATAGCGTCCGAAGAGTAACTTCGTCTTCAGCGCAAGTGAGCCGATTAGGCAATTAGGCCCTGAGTTTGGTTTATCGAGGCGAGATAATTTCGAATAGAGCAATCTCTTTGATTCGCTTCGTCTCGGTCATCAAACTGCACGGAGTGCGTCTTTGTCGTTGGCCTAGGAGCGACGAATCACGTAGGCTTGCGCACAAAGCTGATGTGCTTCTGTGCCTTTAAGCCATCGATATAACCGCCCGCCGTGTGGAAAAGCTTCGGGCGTCAAGGCGTTTTGGAAAAATGGAAAAACGGGGATAGCAATATATATATATATGTATGTATGTATTATCCAGAATTCGCGCTCGAGCGCGAGTGCGAAATAGTATTTCATCTCGAGTGTGAAATTCGATTTCCAGGTGGCGTGGATAGATGGCAGGAGTGAGAAGAGATGAGGAAATATGTCGGGCGTATGCGACTTGTATTTTATAAGCCATTGAGGTTCTATATCTCGCTAACGCTCTGTGCACTTGGGAAGACGGAGAGCTTTGCGGGAAAAAAACGTTTCGGTATCGGGACCGAAGCTGTCGAACGGTGACGCGAGTTTTTCGTTCCATCGCCTCGTCATTAACCACGTATATGTATTATCGCCGATAGCGCTGGAGCAAAGGTTTATTATACCTGATACGAATGTTTTTTTTTTTTTTCCTTTGCATTAGAATTATATTTTCTGATTCCATAGGCGAACTTCTGGTCTGATGTTGGAAAATTAATGGTGGTTTAGAAGAATAATCTAAGTTGATGGACATTGAAGTTTTTTGATGAAAAAAATGTGGGAATTGTAAAAAAAAGTTGTGCTGAAAAAGTGATGTGCACATAAATAAAAACTGCAAGTAATTAATTGAGCCTCGATGCAAAATGTAGCGCTGAGTCGCAGTTCGCTATATGTAGAGGCGCGTGTTGATCTTTCGAGGCATTCTTTACAACGGAAAAATAAGAAAATCTTCTGCGACTGGCTAACGACTGCTCGGCGGCTCGTGTGGCGATATTATAGATACCAATTTACGTAACCGCGACAAGGACGAGTGATGTCACTTATCGAGGCGCGCACGCACACGTTAAGTCATACGTGCGCCGGGAAGGAGAAGACCATCAGACGCGCGATGACCGCCCGTAACGTCTAACACGCGGAACTAATTTTCAATCTACCGAGATGGAGAATATGATCGAAAGTGAAGGCATTGCTTGGATATCGAGTTTCTTAGAGGACAAATGTCATTCAACGGTACTCGTCTATTGTCCGTGTTATTTAGAGAAGTTTCTATGTTTTAAAAGGTTTTTTTTTTAGTCACAATAAGTTAACTCTCGGAGATCTTGCCGATTTTCGATAGTTGCGAAATGAAATCATAGCGAGCGCGCAGGCGCGAGGTAGAGGGGTTGAGTCGCCTCTTAAAGAGAGATGACTGTTAAAGTTCCATTCTCCCGATTTTGTAAAAAAAAATAAAAGTGGTGCGTACCTCGTGCCATCGTTCCGCAACGGCTGTCCAAATTTCGTTCGACTTCATTCAACCATCTCCGAGAAAAAAGCGTTTGAAATTTCGAGGTGAGAGTGTCGATGTTTGGGTTAACCTCAAAATCAATCGGTGCGGTCTTTAACGGGTCAAACTGAAAGAAAATGATGAATTCGCACGAGACGAGCTGTGTAAACACTGTGTTTAAGAACGAGAAGAGGTGACAGGGAAGAAGTGAAAATAAGAGAGTCCCGGACGCGGAGGCTTAAGGTTTCGAGAAGGCGGAGGAGAAAGCCGTAGGGAGAAGGCGTATTACGCGCTGCTGCTCACCGTACTTGGCTATTGTCCGTGTTATTTGGAGAAGTTTGTATGTTTTAAAAGGTTTTTTTAATCACGATATCTTAACTCTAGATGATCTTGCCGAATTTCGATTATAGCGAGCGCGCAGGCGCGACGTAGAGCAGTTAAGTCTCCTCTTAAAGAGAGAAGCCTAAACGTATTTTATCAATTTTCTAAAAAATAAAAGTGGTGCGTACCTCGTGCCATCGTTCCGCAACGGCTGTCAAAATTTCGTTCGACTTTATTCAACCATCTCCGAGAAAAATGCGTTTGAAATTTCGAGGTGAGAGTGTCGATGTTTGGATTAACCTCAAAATCAACCGGCGCGGTATTTAACGAGTTAAATTGAAAAAAAAAAAAAAAAAAATTATGAATTCGCACAGGACGGTCCGTGTAAACACTGTGTTTAAGAACGAGAAGAGGTAACAGGGAAGAAGTGAAAATAAGAGAGAGTCCCGGACGCGGAGGCTCATGGTTTCGAGAAGGCGGAGGAGAAAGCCGTAGGGAGAGGGCGCATTACGCGCTGCTGCTCACCGGCGTTGTAGGGAACGAACGAGCGAGCGAGATGGAATATAAGTTTCTCGTTGAACGTGAGCTAGCACACATACACACCACCAAACCAAACCGTATATATTGCACGTTGCGTTAGGTGGGACATTGAGGGAGAGAGAACTTTGTAACGACTTTTACTTACTCTCGGGCATAGCACGCGGACATAAACGGAATCTCGTGATGGTCGCGTTTTGCACTAGCTCGGTACAGTGCACGGTAACACGACTGAGATATTACTTTGCGAATAATTTCAGTACGTCGGAGGGCGATGACGGCGACGGCGACGATGATTGTAGGAAAAACGTGGAGGGACCGCGTGCTGTCCTCGTCCGCGTACTCGCACTTCTCACAAACAAAGGTAATCTGAAATCAAAAAGGGAAAAAAAGAACGAAAATGGATGAGCGATAAAATTTATCGAGCGACGTGGCAACGGATAACCCAGCACCAATTAATTCTAACGAAATTTCGGCAGAGCTCTTCGTACGAAGGATAATCGAAAAATTCCATTTTTCGATGCTTTCCGAGTTAAATGAAAAATGCAAATAAAAAAACGTTAAATGAAAAAATAGAGAAAAGTCACGTGTGCTTCGTCTCGATGGATACGAAAATGTTCATTTCTCAATTAAACGCGGATACGTGATAACTGTTTCATTCGTTATTCCCGTGGCGTATTCGCAATCGGTGGCTCGCGTCGCGAACCTTCCGGTGAATATTAATCAACGCTCGGCCGGCGGGGAGGAGATGATGTACGACGCTATTATAGAAATTGTTCATGTCCTGATCGGACGGACTTACACTGTCACGCCGACGATACCAATTCGAGTCTACATAAATTTTAGTGGACAAGCGTCTCGAATGATAAAAAAAATTATTTAAATAATAACAATTTTTCCATAAAAATGTAATATAAAAACATATTCCAACAAACAGCCGATAAGTAGCACACCCAAAGAGCAGTATGCTTAAAACAAGTATTGTTCCAAGTTAATTCAATTATCAATTAAATTAATCATTAATAATTAATAAAAAAAATTATTAATACTTAATAAACATAATTATTAATTTCAATTAAAGACCCAATATAACGTACAAGTAAGGGGAATTTTCTTCGGGCGTAGATAAACATCTGATCGCTCCGTTGATCGCCATCGACGTTGACGTTAAGCCTGATTTATCGTTTCCGCAATTTGCGGCGTGCTCGAGATCGATTTTCCCATCGCCGGTCGGCTTTGAAATCTTTATTTTATTTTTTTCAATTTCTTCAATTTTTTTTTTGTCCCCCGCGGCATCCGGTCGTGATTCAAGATCACCGAGAAAAGTGACGAGACGAGTGGCGCGAGCAAGAAAAAAAAAAAAAAAAAAAAAAAAAAACAAGAGAACCGAGCGGGGAGTTTAAACAGCTCTCGATAGCGCGATGGAAAGTGAAGCTAGTTTCGAAAATGGGCGTACGGTGAAAACCGCCGCGGTGTAGCGAACCTCGCTCTGCTCGGTGAAAATAGCGAGCATGCTCTCGGTTACCCCCGGCCAGAGCGTTGAAAAGAACGGCAATTTGAAAGTTCCTCCGTTCTGACCGCCACGGAAGAGTAGAGAGTGGTGTATCTCCATCCGTGTGCGCGTACGAACGCCGTTCGTGGAGAGAGACCAACGCGGTGTTTTGCGCCGGGACGAGAGCGACTCCGCTCGAATCGGCGTCGCTCGAGCTCGGGCTCCGTCCGATTTTCACTCTGCCCCGCCGTGGGCGGGAGCTAATATCGAAAGTGCCGAGCAACCGCTGTTAGACCGATATTCTCCCGACACGAGAGCGAGCGCAGGCTGCCCCGAGTGTTCCCGCGAGCCAACACTCCGATCCGTCCGCGGCGCGCGCATGGAAGCCCATAGAAATTATAGAAACTCGGACGACTGTGCTGGTGAGAGCCGAGATCGATTCCCGATGAAAAGTAATTACAGAAATTGGGATCAAAATAGAGAATAAAAGAAACGAAGAGAAAAGACAAAGGGAAACTGAACGACTCTGCGACGAGACGTGTTACGAATGCCGTTTCGTCGTCGGTCATTTAAGTCATCGGTCGAAAGGACCTTCGTGCAATTTTTTTTTTTTTTTTTTTGGTTTAGTCACGAAGCTTTGCGAAGAGAAAATAATGCGGAAGCAAAGCGCAAGTTTCAATTCGCCTATCAATTTATTTTACTTTCGTTAACGAATTTACTCGATTAGATTTTTTTTCTTTTTAATTTCGAGGAGGCATAAATGTTAATGGCATAAATGTTAATGCAGTCTTCTGAATCCAAGGCGAATCTTATAGGGCAACCATCCGAAAGCCGACCCGACTGCTTTTAAGGGGAAGTTTTAAAGGGAAACAGCTCTGCGTGCGAGATAGTTGCAATTTTCAAATTAGCTTTATTCAATGGTGCTCATTTTTTTGAGAAAAAAATGAATTCGCGATGCGATATTACCGTACACATCCAGCTCGAATTTGCTTTTTCCCGAAAGCAAAAAATGAGTACCCTTGAGAGAAGTTCATTACAATTTTCATTACCGAGCGCGATATTTCATTTCCCCTTAAAACTCGATCCTTGCATTGAGAAAAAGAATAGTGTTTCCTACTTATAACGAATAGTTTTCCAGTGGAAACGTCACTACAGATACTTTCCTATAAATATATTCAATCGGTTGAACGATAAATCATGGTTGCAACCGTGATTGTCATTATCGTCGCTACACCGAGAAAAATCATTTATTTGACGGCCACCGTTTATGTGGTTTAAGCAAAATATTTATTTGATTTAAATAAATATTTATGTAAATTAAGTAAACAGTTTACTAGAAAAGAAATAAATATTTATTTGAAACGAATCTATATTTTACTTAAACCAAATAAACGGCGGCCTGCAAATAAATTATTTTTCTAGGTGTATAAAATGTAGACCTTCCCCTTGGAAACAATTTTCCTTTAATGGTAAAAAGTCGATACTATAACTTTTGATGTACAATTTTTTTTTCTCGTTGTGTCGCCGGAGTCCCTAGCCCAAAATGCCGGAGCGGCGAGTCCTTGAGGGGAATTATGCCTCCTCTCACCGCCCTCGAACTATGACGATCGCTGCAAGAGGCAATTCGTTTGTTCTTTTTTTTTTTTTCATTTCATTGTTTCGCGTACACAATTACAGCGAAAAATTACTTCGGCAGAAGGGCAAAGGTTCGAGGCTGCTGTGCTGCTTCCCTTGCCTCGGCGGAGGGGAGGGGGGATGGAGGGGGGGAAGGGAAGTGCTCTTGGAGGCCAGTCGAAAGATGAGGCCACGGGAGGGCTGGATAGACCATGGAAGACCTGGATACTGGTGTACCGGATGAGGATCGCGCGAGCGCAAGGAGATGAGAGGAAGAGGAGGAGGTTAGCGGCGGTAGACGCGCGGCTCTGATGTGACTCCGGCGTTGCGGCGGGAAAGAGGCGATTTGGACAGCGACGGCCCTGAGCCACTTGCGACAGTAGGTCAGCTCTCTTCACCTCACTTCGCCTCGTTTTCGAGCCTCCATTATGCTACACCGGGGGCCCCAACTTCGTCGGCATCGTCGTCGACACTCCAGAGGACGACGCCGAGGCGGCTGCTTCGGTCCACATAAGTCACATTTGTACCGAGTGAAGCACGTGTGCAACCGACGGCTTTGCCACGTCCCATTACGTTCTTCGGCGGCGAGGTTGTGCTCCATGAAACAATGATTCGACGACAATTGCCGGGTGATCGCGAAAGGAACGACGCGCTTTCGGCGGCAGATGTTGGGCTTTGGAATCGCTAAGGCTGAAAGGGCTCTTAAAAATTAATATTAAATTCTACATTATATTATATTCTGTAAACGAACTAATGTTTCTTTCAATTGTTCGGAGTCCCGTGTTCGTTATCGAGGTAAACAATTCTGCAATTTAAATTTGTACGGTGCTTCCTCATTTTTTTACCGTCTTTCATAAATCGTCTCTTGAAAAGGTTCGCCGATCAGTTTCGGCTTCGTAGTCGAGGTAGTTTGTGGACGATGGTAAAAAAATTACTTTAGAGTTCAGACTTTAGACTTTGTTCATTTTCCAATCCCACCATCCGCCTCCAGTTTTACAAGTAAAAGTACAAACTAAAATTGTCAATGATACGGGAAATAAAAGGACACGTTCATTTAAACAAAAATATATTTTAACATATCTTCGTATTCCGATTATACCAAATAATTTTTTACTGGTGGTATTTCGAATTCCGTATCGAAGTTCAAACTTTTCTTCCCATAATTTCATGAAGAAAAGCGACTCAACAAACATCTCGACTAGAGGGCGAGATACAGGAAAAACGCATCGTCGTATAGAGGCGAAGAGCATTGAGAAGGAGGAAGATAGTCGCGGCAGGGATCAAAGAAATCTTTCCTTGGGCTTCGTTCCGTCCTGGAAGCTTATTCTTTCGATTATTCCTCTTCGTTTTTCTTGGCCCGCGGCGTAGTTCACCAAACTCCGAGGAGAGCCCGATGTCTGGTCACAGTGAACTGATGCGTTACTGCGAGTAACTCAGTTAAAAAAAAAAAAAAAAAAAAGCCGAAAAAAACGGAGCAAAATAAAGGGAATTGAGGAAAGACGAAGGAAGAATAAGAGACCCGAAGAAAATTGAATGAAAGGAAGAAAAGAACGCAACTCCCGTCGGCCGCGATCCTCTTGTCTTGAACGAGCGGCCGATAAACGGTTGCGCCAGAATAAATCCGGCGTGTAATCGTTGTTTAACGCGGTCAGTGGAGTCTCCTTCGCTTTGGCTCTTCTGGCGTTTGCCTCACGTACTTCCCCGGATGTCTGCCGTTCGATTTAATATCTTCTTCATCATCCTCGAGTTTCCTTCTAGGAGCCCTTTCGATCCGGAAAGAAGTTTAATAGACAAGCCCCGCTGAGGCGACCCCGAGATCAAACTGCCGCAATCACTTTCATCATAATTCCTCGTAGTTTTTCTTCCCTTGTTTTTATATATTTTTATTCATTACATTTTTCCCATTGTTCAAAGAACAATTTGTATCGACTAAAGTGACTCGCACGTGACACGACTAAATAATGTTCAATCTGGATTCCGGACTGACGTCACTTCCGGTAGAAAAAAAAAAAAAAAATGAGATTATAAAACCGGAAGTGATGTCTTTCTGGTGTGACGTCACTTCCGGCCGAAAAATGAACTTTTCAAACAGGGAGTGACGTATTTCCGGTGTGACGTCACTTCCGATTGAAAAATGAGTTTTCCAAACCGAAAGTGATGTATTTTCGATAAATCTATAAATTTTCGGTTTCTAAATATCACAGTCCATAGTGCGGGGGCGAAGCGCCAGAGCCACAACGGTCTGTTAGTAAGAGATAGAATCGACGGAACTGCGACGATTCCGAATGTCCGACGATATCGGTAACTTGCACGAAGGAACCACAGAATTAAATACCTATAAAGTCGTGTCTGGGGACTTCGATCGGGAGTATGAATTAATCACTCTTTATTCCCGGACGTGCGTGGGCCGATCTGGCCGAGCGGCGGAGTGGCGGAATAGTCGGCACTATATATACCAACCAGTATAGATAAGTGGACTGAAAGAGCTGTGTGTGCAGTCTCGTGGGAGTTTCGCCGTTCGTTTTCTCGCTTCTCTCGTACCCGCGTACATATACGTGTGTGTATATATACATATATATATATATATATTTATTCCATACTATCTCTCGCATGACCAAGTTCCTCGAGCGAAAGAGACCGTCCATTTATTCTGCGCTCCGCCACGGTATAAGTAAGTATTATACAAGCGAGGAGATGTTTCTGCGTATAAACGCATTCGTTTTATCGCGAAAACACGCATCGTCCATAGCGGCGAGGAACTCCGTGTGAGGAATTAAGAGGGACCGAAGTAACAAAAAAAAAAAAGAGAGAGAAGGGATTCCTCATCTCCTTTTCCCATTCGCGTACAGTGCACCGCACGAAGAGCGGCCCATCTGGTTCATGGGTTTAGAATGCCGCGCCGAGTGAAGAGAGGTCTTATCGTTAACCTCGATCCTCCTCACTCGCTCGGGCTCTCGTCCCGCGTGAATTCCATGAGGTTAATACTCGCGAGCGCATCTCGGGCTCACCGCTCACCTATAACTGTATCACTAGGTCGGCCAGATGCCGGTTGGGCCGCGAAGACGAGAACTCCTCGGGGTTCGGCTTGCAGCGAGATCGATAAGATAAGTGCGTTTTGAAAAGAGAACGCCGGACCTTTTCACACTCTGCTCGTTTCCTCGCCCGACCGTATCTCTCTTCGCACCGCCACTGCAACGAATTGCCGTAGGTAGTCACGCGACATTCGCGGAGAACATTTTCTCACAAATTTCATTGCGAGATTTCGTGTTGGGGTTCATTACTGTCGCAGGAACGTACTTAAGCAACCGGCAGACTTCGGAGTTTGGAGTTTGGCGTTCGGCGTTTGGCGTTCGGCGTTCGGCGTTTGGAGTTTGGAGTTTGGAGTTTCAGCGAGATCATTGTGCTTCATGGTAGAACTTCATTGGATTGTTAACACCAGGCCATTGGCGGTGGATGCTGAGCCGAAATGTCTTCCACCGTTACAACGCGAACATTGTTGCCCCGACTGGTCGAAATCAATAGACTTCAGACCGTACGGAAACTCCCTAATATAATGTTGTATAGTAATGCTGTACCGTAAAACCTACGCCGGATATAACCGACCATAACAGCCCGGTTCCCAGATATCCGACGCTTATGGGGACAACGTGACAGGACCACCGCATTATACACTGTTTACCATATCGCGTTGCTCACGACAAATGTTTTAGACTCAGCGGGAATCGGACCCAAGTCTCCCCGTCGCCGGTGGTTCCACGGGGTAGGCCGAGAAACTGGTTCATCGAACCAATGTGTGGTCTCCCAGGGTTAAAACCAGTTTTTTCACGTCTTTCACCAGAAACGAAGATCTTAAGAAAACTGTTGAAAATCTGTCGTACATGAGATACCGCAATCCTAAATACTTCACCAGCATCTCGAGTGCGGTCGATTTGAAATTTTGTGATTTAGTATCTGATTCGACTACCTTCATCAGCAACTTAGTGAACAACACTGCAATTGAGATTCTCAGCATTTCAATATGCACACCGATATGATTTCATGTATTAAGAAAAACCACGTCTATGTCACATCCATGTCTGCTACACATCCATTGTGAAACACAAATTGATTACTTTGATGTTCATCCACATTGCAGAGTTGCAATTAGATCACTGGAATACATGCGCCAAGGTGGTCAAATTCTCTGCGGAAAATGGATAGTCGCACGAGTTAGACACGCCTGAGGCGTTGAGTTCCATTGCAGCATTTGGGATTTCATGGGCAGCGGCAGTCTTAGTAACGCTGTGGGTGGCAGATGGGGTAAAAAGCCTATTGAAAATGTGTTGTACATGAGACACCGCAGTCCTAGATACTTCACCAGCATCTGGAGTTCGGTCGTTCTGGAATTCTATGACTTTGTACCTGACTCGACTACCTTCATCAGCAATTTAGTGAACAACACTGCAATTGAGATTCTCAGCATTTCAATATGCACACCGATATGATTTCATGTATTCGGAAAATGCACGTTCATTATGTTCCTATTACCCATCTATTGTGGAACACAAATTGATTAATTTGACGCTCATTCACATCGCAAACTTACAATTCGATTACTGGAATACATGCGCTAAGGTAGATAAATTCTCTGCGGAAAATGGATAGTCGCGCCCGAGGCGTTCAGTTCCATTCCGGCATTTGGGATTCCATGAGCAGCAGCAGTAACGCGGTGGGTGGCAGATGGAATAAGAAGAAGCGGAAGAGAGACGAGCCATGAGAAAGATGGATAGATAGGAAGGAAACGAACGGGAATGGTAGTCGAGGGGTCCCTTTGCATCCCCTATTGCCGACGGTTTCGCCGGCTTGGATGGAACGGTGGGCGAGCACAGCAAAGCGTACCGTACCGCGGCTGATTCCTGGGTGAGGGTGGTGCAGATGCGAGGGACCGAAACTCTGAGGGTTCCTTTACCGGTGTTGCCAACTACGGTAACTCATTTTCCCTTCATCGTCGATATAGAAGAAAATAAAATGAAAATCGACTGGGTCTTTTTTCATTCGAATTTGAGAAAACGAAATTCTCCATCACGACGGATCAAATTTCATAGCGCGAGCATTCAGCAGCGGGGTAGAACAGGAAATACTTTTCCGTTGACTATAAAAAACCACGCGTAAACTTCACCTCTTCAACACCGCATGACTGTCTTTTACTGCTGCGCACTAAACTAAAACGCCAAAATTGTCATCAAGTTGGCTCGAATTCATAAAGAACCACTACTGCACTGTAAAAAAAACATGTTATGAAGTTTTCAACACGTTTAATACACAAAGTTATATGAAATATACCTCGGCATATGAAATTAGAATTCATATACATTGTAATTGAATTTCAATAATTTAATCATAAATGCCATATCTGTATATTAAGATTAATTAATTATTAAGATACCGGTGATGGGATTGAAAATTAAGACATCCATATATGAAAATGATGTCATTATTACAAATATTATACAAAGAATATTGTTTTTGATATACCGTTAACGCAATATTCTTACATACGTGTCAATAAAACTTCATATACATTTATAAATTTTCAAACAGACATATTTTTTTACCGTTCCGTCAACACCACCCAAAAGAAAATCTGTGTTAAATTATTCTTGAACCCGCGTCGCACGCTAAGGTGTTTAGTACAAGTATGGGTAACGCGTATCGGTAAAATATTTCCAAACCCTCTGTGGGAACATTAAATTCCATTGTCACCTTTAAATAATAAGTCGAAGTTGGGAACGCCGGCATCTCCTCTGCCTCTGCTCATCTCTTCAACACCACAACACTACGGTAGTGGAGAAATCATTTTTTACTGCCGCACACTAAACGATAACAAAGCTTCCTCTCTAAGGAAGCAAAACGCCAAAATTGTCATCATATTGATCCAAGTTCCTAAAGAGCCACAAACCGAAGAGACAAAGTGCTCTCTCGTTCCCTAATACTACCTAAAAGATTCACCACCGAAAAATCCATGCTTAAATTATTCTCGAACCCGCCTAACACGATAACGTCTTTAGTGTATTGGGCCAAAAGCAACGCGAACGATGATATTCCCAGACCCACCGCGGGTACATTATATTTCATTGTCGCCTCTAAATAATAAGTCGGAGTTGGGAACACCGGCATTTCCTCTCCCTCCTCTTCCCGTCCTCTTTCCATTTTATTCCGTGGCATTCAGAATCTCGTCGTCCTCCGAAATCGAAATGAATGAATAGGGAACTCGCTCCCGCCGTGGCCCTCGAACGCGACGAGGCTGTCAGTTCGGTGGGGTTGTACACTATACAACCCACCGGGGTGGTATTGGAGTTTCGTACTTCTGGGTTACTACAATATCCTATCGTTTGTATGGATGTATATACATATATACACGTATCCTATAATGTAGTGTGGACGCCGGTGCTGGCGAAGGAGAACGAGGGTCGAGGGCAGCACGATGGGAAAGGCAGCCGAGGGTCGCCGGCGAGGAGGACGGGGACGACGAACTAGGTGGAGGGGCCGCATGGCGTGTAGAACGGGAGGCGAAGGAGGAGGTGGAGAGCCAACCCCGGGGATCCGGGAGCCATCTTGGAACAAGGGGGCCGGGAAGACCTCTCTCATAGTCGGAGCCAAAGCTAGCAGCGGCAAGCACGAGGACACACAACGTCGTCTCCCTTTCTCGGTTTAGGTCTGGAGGGTTGCTTCGCTCGGTGGGACCGGCGGTCAATGGGGCCCCGTCCATCGGCCGTGGCACTCCATCCCAGCCATCCATCCGTTTATATTCGTCAGTCATTCTCGTGCAGACTTCAACCGAGCTCAACCCCCGACGATTCTTTTTTGCCACAACTTTGCTGCTGTCCCAACAGAAAGCGCACCCATATGGCGGCTCTTTGTTCGACAGGTTTTCCATTTCGCTCGCTCTCCCACGTGGCTAACGATTTTTTTCTTTTTCGGTCCTCCGGAATATACAATCGCGATAAGCACCCTCGATCTTACTTTGGAATTATTTGAGGGCGATGCTTCCCTGTTCTCGATTGTGTGGCGTTTCTGATACGAGATGGACTGGAAGTAGTTCGAGAACGATTTCTGTAACGCGGGGTTCACGCGACTGAGTCATCCGTAATTTCCATCTGGAGAACACATGATTCGTCGCATCAATGGGGACTATTCTTATTCCAGACGCATTGATCGAGAGGATCGAATCGTAGCCACAAGAATTCTGAGGCGGGATGGGCTAGAAGTAGTGTGAAGGCGTTTTGGGTACTTGAGGTCACGCTACTGAGTCATCCGTAATTTCCGTCTGGAGGACACGTAATTCGTCGCATCAATGCGACCTATTCTTATTCCAGACGCATTGATTGAGAGGATCCAATAATCCCAAGACATTTTGGAGCTTTAGGTTCTGGAGCCGGATATGATAAGGGCCTTATTGGGTCCTTATCAGAGCCTGAAGAAATCTCCTAAAATAATTACCATGAAATCCAAGGAAATTCAACGAAGCAACTATTTGGTCGACATAGTTCCAGAAGCACGTATAAGTTTTTTGTTCGAGAGTGAACAAATTTCAAGATTTCGTTGCTTCGGTCCCAGTAGAATTCTCGTGAGCTACTTAGCGGCTTCTCGCTCATCTCATTGTGTATCGTCGTGGAACGAGATGGACTATAAGTAGTTTGAAAACGTTTTTGTATATGAGGTCACGCCACTGAATCATCCGTAATTTCCATCCGGAGAACACTTAATTCGTCGAAGCAATACGACCTATTCTTATTTCAGACGCATTAATTGAGAGAATCCAATCATCCCCAGTAGAGATTTTGGAACGTGACCTGATAAGGATCTTATCAGATCCCTTATCAGATCCCTTATCAGATCCCTTATCAGATCCCTTATCAGATCCCTTATCAGATCCCTTATCAGATCCCTTATCAGATCCCTTTTCGGATCCTTATCGGATCCTTATCGGATCCTTATCGGATCCTTATCGGATCCTTATTAGATCCTTATCGGATCCTTATTAGATCCTTATCGGATCCTTATCGGATCCTTATCGGATCCTTATTAGATCCTTATCAGATCCTTATCAGATCCTTATCAGATCCTTATCAGATCCTTATCAGATCCTTATCAGATCCTTATCAGATCCTTATCAGATCCTTATCAGATCCTTATCAGATCCTTATCAGATCCTTATCAGATCCTTATCAGACCCTTATGAAACTTCCTAAAATGTTTACCATGAAATCCAAGGGAACTCAACAAAGCGGCCATTTGATCGAAACAGTTCCAGACCCGCCCGAAAGTATTCCTCCGGGAGTGAAAAAAACTTCAAGATTTCGTTGTTTCCGGTCCCAGTGAAATTCTCGTGAGCTACTTAGCGGCTTCTCGCCCGTCTCGCCTTTGCCTACTTAACGAAACACCGATTCCCCGAACCCCGTCGAAATCTTCCCACAGCAAACAACTCATCGACTCTCGTTTTGGTTGTCGATTCGGTGATAACGCGACCGGGAAAACCTCGACGTAACGGAATCTCAAAACTAACCTATCGGCGCCTTCGTTCGATTTTTCGTTTCTCGAGGCCACTCGCGAGTTTCACGCCGCGGACAAACGTTACACAGCAAAAAATAATTTCCTAAAATCGGAATACGAAGTTTCGTAAAAATAATTTTGTTAAATAAGTAACAAACTCGTTTGTTAAGGTTTGAATATACAAACCTGTCCTTTCATTTATCGTGTCATTGACAATTTTAGATTGTACTTTTTTTTTATGTAAAACTAAAAACTGGATGGTGGGTTCGGAAAATTAACAGACAAAAAATTGTGGACCTTTGTGGACAATAAATTTTTGTAAAAAGTACAAATATTTTTTACCGTGTAGAGGCGGTGAAAGTTTTGTCTCTCTCTCTCTCTCTCTCCTCCGCCGCGCTTCATCGCCTCGAGCCGAGTTGTCTTTCAATTCGGCGCATTCGATGACGAAGAACTTTCGCAAACTCCGCGCGATCTCCGCTCCTCGTCGTCCTCCTGCTGAACGGAAAATCGAGCGCGCCTCCTCGTCCTTGCTTCAGGTGACATTGGCATATCGAGAGCGATTTCGCTCGATCGTGCGAATTATCGGCGCAACGAGGGGGGAAACGCACGTATCGCATTAACGCTTCCTCTCCGAGCCGGCCGCTGGCGAGCTGATCGAAATAACGAGCCTCGAACGCGCACGCTTTGAGATCGAGTAAAAGTGCACGCCTCGGCCTCGTCGGACCTCCCGAACGAGACAGAACGCCGTCGTGAGAGAGCTCCGGGGAGTTCGCGCCACGCGCTCGCGACACAAAACAGCAACGGGGCAGCGGCAATAACAGCGCGGAGTCTCGCTTTCACTCCGCGCGCTCCCCCGATGCACACGTTACATCGAGGCCCGACCAGGCCCGACGGCAAACCGGGCTACCTGGCCGGCCACCAGCCGGACGGAGACGGAACGTCCACGCGGAGGTGGCTCGTTCAACGCGCTCGGAGTGAACGCGTCTCGGATTTGCAAGCCGCCTATCGCAACGGAGCAGCGTGGGATTCGCGAGAAGTGTTTGTCGAGGCGAAATCGTAAGATCGGGCGAGCGGACGGGAAAGAATCTTTCGCTAAAATCATTTAATTTTATAGGGAGAGCTGCGGACGTCGGAGTCACTTTTGGGCAGCTTTTTTTTTTTGGTCTTTAGTGGCGAGAATTCGGGGAGGGGCGCAAACCGGGACTCCGACCGGTAGCTTTCAAAATTCCAAATAGGGCTCGGCCAGGTGGGCGAATACAGGTCCGGGGCTGAATCGAATTATTCGTGAGGAGAAAAGACGTTTTTTTTTGTTTATTAAATGTATTCTCGATGCAGGAAGGTGGTACTCCAATTGCCGGAGTTTTCTCTGGACAAAGTAGTGTATTATGCTGCGAGGGAGGGATGTGCGCGACTTTTGCCGAGGGTGAAGTTCGCTGAGGGAGCGAGGCGAGGGCACAAATTACACGAGGTAAAAATCCGCTCCTTCCCGTGCGACAGACGACACTTTTTTTCCGGCTTTGTTATCGTAAACACATTTCGTGCGTCGCAAAATCGACATATTCGCCGATGAGCGTTGCTCCATCGGGAGTAATAGGGCTTCTAGGAGGAGTAATGAAACGGTGGAAGGAAAAAATACCTGGCTGGGGATATTTTTTCCAGGGAGCATTTTTTCCACGGGGTATTTTTTCCAGGGACATTTTTTCCAGGGATATTTTTTCCAGGGATATTTTCTCCAGAGGATATTTTTTCTGGGCACTGCGCATGTGCGTACGTTAATAATGACCATTGGTCAATAATAGGCAATTGCGCGACGGTGTCGCACGCAATAAATATGGTTATTTCAGTGAAACCGGCATTTTTTTTTCTCCAACACATTTTGAACGAAACAAACTCTGTGCATCAGAGCTGTTGTAAATCATTTTTCGGATATATGAAATAAATATGATTTTGTGCGATGGCTTTTTTTTCTTTCTCAACCTGTAGATAATCATTGATTTGTGAAGATGATTGAACATCGCCGGTATTTATGAGTGCTCATTGCCTTTCGTAAAGTGCGAAAATTAAACTGCCGGTCGTGTCTATTCTAGGGTAAAAGTGGGGAATATGGACCGGTCCATATTTCATTGATTTAAACGTTAATCGGGGTGGTCCATATTCACCACGTTTACCCTATACAATCGAATTAATGAAGTTGCACGACGGTTCTCTAAATATAATAACCGATTTTTTTATCGTCCATTTTTTTTTTAATATCGCCTTACTGACGATAATTCTAAAACAAAAAGTGTTGAGCAAATTAAATTTCTTTTGTTACTATAACAAAAACTATGAAAGATCCGAAATGACATGTTCCATAAATTCTCCAGTAATTGGATAAGCTATATCGCAACTACCGGTCCACGCACGGCTCTTGCTCGACCGGAATAATAACCGCGATCAACAAAAGGGTGTCGTCGACCTCGAGTCTCGTCCCGCTGCTGGGGTGACGGACATTGGGCGTCGAGTCGTCTAGAAAATTCTGAACCATTCACCCGATGCCCATTATGAAACGCGCGTATAACACATACATGTTTCCGCGCTATCCGCGCCACTTTCATTTTATCCAAGCGAACGGTTACTATTTGGAAATTCGCCATTTCCTTTCTCCCCCATCGGCTAATACAGCGAAGGGAAACAGCGGGCTCCGAAACGAGTGGAGAATAGTGTTCGGTCTGGAGGGTAACTTGCACGAAAAAGCCCAAAAAAGGAAGAACAAACAAAAAAAAAAAAAAGAGAGCGACGGAGAGCGATCCGCGATGGAGCTCCCTACGGAAGTGCAGTCTGCTGGAGGCGAACAAAAGATTCATCGTTCCAGGCCTCGTGCCTTGTCCTCGCCTGCAGCACGATTGCCTCTCCCCCGTCCCGGCCCGTTGCCGTTCCGTGCGACACTAAATTCAGCAACAGCAGGTTGAACGCGACCATCGACCGGCCGAACACCCACCGGTGCAGTAAAAGTGCAGTCGGTGGGCAGGTGATACGCCTCGTAAAGATCGCCGGCGGCGAGCTCTCCTAAGCCTCTTCCCAGATCGCATCGATCGGAGCCGCCCGGATCTCGTGTGGATCCAATTCGAATGAACCGCAAAGAATCGTTCGGCTGCTATGAGAGCCGCATGGTTCATCACCCAGATGCGGCAAAAGCGCATCCAGCGGATGGACTCTCCTGCGGCTTCGGGTGCAATCCATACCATCGAGTCGAGTCAATCTCGGCGGTCGTTAGAGAGGAGTTCGCGCCGCAACGAGGAGAACTCTCTTGATCCCAGCAGCGAGTAATTAAAGTACCGTTTTCTACAACCCGCCGGGCGTCGATCGAGGGAACAACCTTCGTTCGCTTTGCCTCCCCGGCGTTGGACTGGGAAACACCGCTCTTGGGAACGAGATTTCTACGATGGCGACTTAAGTGCTGATGTATTCGTGGGGTTTCCGGTAGTCCAGGTGCACCCGCCATTCCAATGACTCCCCTAGGCAGTCAAATGTTGACTCGGGTCGCCTGTATGTTCATCCTTTCTCCATCCATTCCGCTCTATGGTGACTACTGTCCGGATCTTGAGGGTCATGAAGGACTAGTCAATAATTCGCCGAACGTCCTGGATGGAGTTTTGTGGGATTCATTGATGTTAAAGCCTTCGCGGCGCAAGGTGAGATCACTCGCGAATATTCTCTTGTGTTCGGTATTTTAGCATTTCAATGTATTTTACCGTAACTACTTTTAATAATTTTATTAACAGAATCGAAGTTTACGGGAACGTTAATCTACGAAAAGTTGTACACATCAATAAGATTCCCTATCAGCATTGTCACTTTAGTGAATCAAATGACAGTGATTTTTAATATCATTATCTAAGAACAACCATTGAAGCGGAAGTTGTCATTTGTCTGATTATAGTTCTTGAACTATTTTTTTAATTTAATCGGAACTCTGGATTTTCGTGAGTTTTTTTTTTTTTTGGAAAACTGGTTTTTAGCTGGTAAGTAGTTGCAAAATATAATAAAAATTCGCTTAAAATGCCTAAAAACGAATATATTTTTTAATATCTGATATATCATTTCCGAATCAAGAAGCAAAAAAAAAAGACAGCTTTCACCTTTTCTCACGAATAATTTCCGTTCGACAAGTATCCATTCGAAACAATGATAAGATTCCGAAACGACAAAATCTCCGACGAGTTAAACACTTGACGAAGACACAATGTCTTAAGCACAATTCTCGCGATGCATAGATCTTCCTGCCGATCGTCAGAAGTATGCAGTACAGTATGCAGCGAGATGTGTAGAAGATAGCGTGGTATTTGTGCGCGAAACGGCAGTCTTTAAGCAGCTGGGCAGGCGCGCGGCTTTATTATCTCTCCAGTTGAGTTGTATCGATCTTCCGACACCTTGGCAGCGGTCTTTTTTATTGCAGGTAGCACGCGGTCTCGCGTTAGCCTACGTCAGCGCGCGCATACGTTGCATCGTGCATGCACAGCGCACTTGGCAAATATCGCACCGGTAATGGTAACACAAGTCGCATTTGTGAAATGTACAGGCTCGATGGTTTCTCGCTGAGTCTGGCGCGCAAACTATTCTCGTTGTCGCCTTGGCAGCCTACAACAACAACCTTGCCCATCTCTCATTGTGCTCAACCGTTGCCGTTGGTTTCTTTCCCTTCGCATCGCTGCAGCACTCCATCAGAGAAAACTCGAGTCTCGGCAACGTATTAGACATGCCGCGTGCATTAAATCGCATTCAATCGGAGACTTCATCGATAAGGATCAATTAATCCCCCGTGTGTCTTCCGACCATATGGATGACGACCACTTGAAGCTCCGCGATTGCAGCATTGATGTTTCGAATAGTTCTGGTTCTATTTGGCTGATAGGCGAGTCGCGAAGGAGAGTATCCAGGGTTTGATGATAATACTATTGGCGGGCAAATTATCGTCATTGTCGTTTTGGCAGCCAACACCAATCTTGCCCATCTCTCGTTGTCCTCACCCGTTGCCAATGGTTTCTTTCCCTCCGCTTCGCTGCGACACTCCATCAGAGAAAACTACAGTCTGGGCATTGTATTAGCCATATCGTATATATCGAATTGGAGACTCCATAGATAAGCGTCAATTACTCCTCCGTGCGTCTTCCGACCACATGGACGAGACCACTCGAAGCTCCTCGACTGCGGCATTGATCTTCGGAACAATTCCGGGTCTATTTCGAGAATCGGCACCGGAAGGCTGATAGGAAAGCCGCGAAGGAAAATAACGACAGTTACCAGCGTTCGATAATGCCATGGGAACGGGAGCGAGCGATAAATCCCCGAGTCATTTCTGACTCGCTGCTTCCCGTGCCGGAAACAAGAACTTTTAGTACGATGTACGTGCAATGTATTCCGGAGGATTCGCATCGCCGAAGCTTCATTAACCAAGATGAAAATAGCTTGTGTTCAGTGGTACGCGGAGAAATTGCAGGAGTTGTACGAACAAGAGAGCGCTCGCATCAGGACGAGGTGACTTTTCGGGGTCGAACAAAGGATCTTTCTCGTTTCGCCCCCTACCCGGTAAGCGAGAAAGAGGAGGGGAGCGGCTCGGATGGTGTTCGTCCGTGTGCTCCGGATCTTTCATTCTTGCGATACGTCTCTTTGCGCAACGCTCGCTCGCGTTTCGTGGCAACCGGGAACGTAACCCACATTATTTAATTGAGCTCTATTAATAAGGAGGTGATGTAAGCCCGAAGACTCATCAACTAGCGGAACGTGAAATAGATGGATGCATGAGGCACGGCAATTCGTCCGTATTGCATTACGATCGACCCGCAAATCCCATCCAATCGTTGGTATCGTGAAAGAGATTCTTTCTTTTAGCTACTTAACGAGTTTATTATAGAGAACTTTGGGATTTCCCGAGATTTGAAGATCGCTGGTGGAGTTTTTGGCGTTTTTAGCATTTTGACACTAGTCAAAGACATTGTTCCAAAAGAAAAATGTACTGAACAGTCTTGGCGGAGTAGTTCGTAGTCGGGTTGACCAGATTGAAAGATTCGTCGTACTTATTTGTCATCTTTTTCTCCTTCCAGTCTATTCGAAAGACTTCCGAATGCAAGAAGTAGCGTAGCGCGTTATGATCGAGCCGCAAATCCTGTCCAATCGTTACTATCGTGGAACAGATTCTTCCTTTTAGCTACCCGTCGAGATATTTCTTGAGCATTGAGAGATTCCGCAAGATTTAAACATTCCTGGTGGAGGTTTTAGCGTTTGTCTTTTGATCCTTGTCGAAGACATTGTTCCAAAAGCAGGGTGTACCGAACAATCTTCGTGGAGTAGTTCGTAGTCGTGTTTACCAGATGGAAAAACTCACCGTGCTTATTTCTCATCTTTTTCTCCGCTCAATCTATTCGAAAGGCTTCCAAACAACAACGCAAGAAGTAGCGTAGTGCGTTACTCTGTCTTAACGTACAGCGGCCACAGAGCGTATAAAACTTTTACTAGCGCATCGTAATACCAACAGAGTGCATCTCTATTATTAAGAGCGTGTTCTGAGACTGGAGTGTATAATGTGTGTAAGGTAAGAGGTATGTTACAAGTGGACTTTCCACGTGGTGGCCAGAGTGCTCACAGATGCACACGCGCGTCGCGAGGACGGGGCTACGCTCCCACTTAGGAAAACGACCAAGACGAACCGACGATGGACGAACGAGCGCGGTTAGCCTAGATCACGAATATACAACGAGTGTACCAGCAACGTCATCACTCTTCTTCCAGATATTCCCCGGTTATTCCAGCAACCCGGGTCTCTCACTATCGTAATTGGTTTTTTTTTTAATATTGTTAATGCGAAACCCACTACGGAGTTAGGCAGGCGATGAAAAGACTTTGGGGTCGTTTCCTGATCACGCGTCCGAGAGGCTCAAAAGGAAAAACGACATTGGTATCTAAATTTATCTATATACGATCAGGTTGCTGTGGCTCGGACGCTTCGCGCTCTTGCTATGGACCATGGAATTTTAGGTTGTGAGTTTTACTGCCTGTTAAACTCACCGTGCCGCGCAGAATCCTACCAGGATAGTAACATAGGTGAATATTCCGGTTTGAAAGGCTTACTCTTCGATCGGAATTAACGTCATACTGGAAATACGTCACTTATGGTTTTAAAATCTTGCTTTTTGACCGGAAGTGACGAATCTCACTTTTCAATCAGAAATCAACACGAACGTCACTTCTGGTCGGAAAGTGAGATTGTCAAACTGGAAGTGACGTATCTCCGGAAAGAAATTCGTCAATGGTGAATTAAATGATTGAGGATACTTTTTACTTCTTGAAATGACTTTTTTTTCTTTTTAATCACATGCGAAGTATGTAAGAAGAGAAAGTATGGTGAGAAAACGAAAAAATAAAGATCCGCTGCCAGATCGTGTGGTCTGCGGACATGTTTCACATGTTTCGTTCCATATACCTAAATTTGTTGATTACCCGTGAGGGTTGTTTGGCCGGGAGTGGTGCGCGCGCGTTCGTCGTGGGTGTGGCACACGTTGTGGCTGCGTGACCTCGTCTGGTCTGGTCAGGCGAGCATGGGACAACTACACCGCGAACGCTGCCCAGTCGATGATTCGCTCGCTTCATTGAACTAAATAGGCCAGTCCACACGATATATTCGATGCTCGAGGCTCAACATTGTGCGCTTTTTTTTTCACTCTGTCGCCAGGCAATCGCCCGAGCAGAGCCGACACCCGGATCGTTTCGGCGTTACGGCCTTGTAGGATTTTGTCCGCCCGATCGCAACAGGATTTCACGGGAACGCTGACCTAGGCGAAAGGCGTCGATGAGGACTTGGGTAACGTGTTTCGCTATACGCCTCGCCGTCGTGGCTCCTTGTAATTCCTATTGCGTTTATTATATTATGGATCTGAGTGGTGTCTCTCCTCGGCGAGGAAGCCGGTGTTGCGAGTGCCGATTGCGCAATCATCAAATTTGCTCGTCGGCAACGCTACGAACAGTCGACAGACCCGTTTCGTCGAGGCAACTTTGTTTTCTGCTTCTCATATCGGGCCCACAGAAACGGGCAGGTCTTCCAACAATGTTGCGCAAACGCATAGATATATGCGGACAAAGCGTTCACCCACATGCGGTCGCATCGTCGCTCCGATGGAAGAAGTTCTGAAGCGGTTCAGCATAATGTAACGGCGGGAAGTGAGATTGAGGACACAGCCGCTGGGGAAGAAGGTGTGGCGGATAAATGATACACCGCAGAGCATGAAGGTTTGGAGCTAGCACTTGCGTACGCCACACATTTCGATGGACGAAAAATGGGACTTGAAATTCCATTACTGTTTACCGGTTAGGGGTTTCAAACGCAGCCGGTTTTGACGAAATTTGGTGCGGTTACGATAATTCGATAATGATTGGGAAACCTTCGTGTCCAAGCTCTTGGACACTTTGCATTGTTCCAGACCTTCACTGTCCAAGGAAATCGACCAGCAAGTGTAATTCCAATGGAAGACTATTTCATGGATCTGGCACCCCCTCAAGATTGTAACGCCACATCACTTTCCACCGAACAGGATTTCGAATGTGGAGAAAACAGCAATAGGTATATAGTTGAAGATCCTCGAGTCCAGAACGGCATTATCCAATGATTGGAACACCTTGTCCAAGCGATTGGAGACTTTGAACCGTTTCAGATCTTGAGTGTCCAAGGAAATCGACCAACGGAGATCATTCCAGTGCACAAGCCATGAAACATTAGATGACACCTTTGAGTGCGCTTTAGTGAAAATTGCAAAAGAAAATACCACCATTCGCTATGAGTCGAAAGCTGATGTTGGGCCAAGAAGAGGACTCTGCAGAGGCTAAGAATATCAAGCTTTTGGGAAAACTATTTCATGGCTTTAGCGCCGCATCAAGATTGTAACGCCACATCACTTTTCCACCGAATTGAAACAGGAATAACTATAGTTGAAGATCCTCGAACCCAGACCGGCATTACCCGCAGGCTGAGTGACACGGTGTGCAGGCTGACCGGCAATACGGTAGGTTGACCGGCATTATGCACATGCTGACCGGTATTTGCAGCCAGTGCGGCTAATATCGGTCATTGCAGTTAATCCTGGTGTTCCGCAGGCCACAGCTAACCCGTACAAACAATGTTTCGTCCATCCTTTAATTTGAGAAACCCATGCAGTGAGATGTTAGATGTTAGACGTTAAACGAAAACCCATACCGTTATGGCTAAGAAATTTGGGGCAAGTGGAGCATGTTCTCGAAACATGACAGACACATCACTGCAGAACGAGCTAGTTTCAGTCCCTTATGGGGCCCTAAAAGTTCCTTAATAATCGTTGAGCGGCGTGAAAAGAAAACTCCGTTAATGTCCTTTTAGAAGAACATCAAGCAGGATTTTTTCCTCGGTTGATGGGGCATGAATAGCGAGATTCTGAAAGCGGCGACGTGTTTTATTGATCCGTTTAACAGAAAAGCCGCTATCCCAATTGTCCTCGTCTCTCGTCCTTCCCGGAGTGAACCTGTAGTGTAGTTCCTACTATATCCAGAAACTGCGAATGAATTATGGGACGTATATAGAACGCACGAGTTTTTACTGTTGAAAATAGGTGGGTGTTTTCTGGCAAGTCTCTCGCCTTTATGTAACTCTTCCGTGAAGTTCTTGTTTTGTATTTTAGCTCATGCCAGGAGAGTGTGCTCAATCACAACGAAGGTCCTCGGAGCGAACCGCCCATTCCACCTGTGATGCATAAATTGTTTTTCGATGCCGCTCAGAGTTACGAGCGAGAGAATGAAAATTCTTTAACGATAGTTGAGCAGGCTGAAAACAAAGCTTCGTTAATGATTGTTCTTTCAAAAGAACATCAAGCACGACGTTTTCGTCGCTCGATGGGGCTTGAATAACGAGATCCTGAAAGCGGCGACGTCTTTCATAGATCCGTTCAACAATAACGCCGCTATACCAATTGTCCTCGCGTTCCATCCTTTCCGTAATGAACCTATAGTAGGGTAGTTTCTTCCATATCCAGAAACAGCGAATGAAATATGGCAGATATGTCCGACGCATCAGTTTTTTAATGTTAATAATGGCCTCCTCCGTGAAGTTTCTGCTTTGTTTTTCAGCTAATATCGGGATAATGCGCTCAATCAGGACGAAGGTTCTTGGAGCGAACCGCCCATTCCACCTGTGATGCATAAATTGTTTTTCGATGCCGCTCAGAGTTCGCGAGAGATCCTTTCACTCGGATTATTCGATATCTCACTCGATCACTCGATCGATCGATCATTCGATCATTCGGCCCGAGCGGTGCTGAATTGTTCATCGTGCGCGGCAATAACTCGAACAAGAGCCAGGTTGCCCCGGTCGGAGTAGCTTAGAGCAGTCGTATATCGGAGAGCAGCATACGCGTGCTCACCTCGCTGAGATAAGTGGACCGAGACGACGAGAAGTCCTGTCGCGTCGGACAACGGACCTCTTTGTACGCGTACTCAGGCGCTCCCGTATAACCGCGGAGAGGCCGGGAGCGACACGTTAATCATGCTGCCCCCGCTCGTGAAGATATATACTGTTAAAGCCAGGCGGCGCGTTAATTCGTCTTATTGCCATAAATCAAAGCCTCGTGTTCTCGATTGCGCGAACTCGCGGCGCCCCGTCTATAAACGGTATACAAATTGATCGTTTAAGAAAAATAAACTGAAATCCGTCCTTTTCTTTTTCGATCATCGCACATGAGATACTGCAGCATTAACGAAAAGGAGAGAACCGTTTAGCGCTAATATAAAATTACTGGAGTTTTGATTTTGGTTTTTTGGTACGATGCGATCAAGTCAGATCAAAATCCTTTCGATGCGCGGTAAATCTACAGTGAAAAAGATAAATGGCTCGATTCACCAAGGCGCGGTGACATACCGTTTAAAGGTGTTATTTGGTTGGTACGACACATTTACATCTCTACCACTCACAACTCTACCAGATAACAGCTCTACCGGATAACAACTCTACCATATTACAACTGTACCGTATTAGAAACTCTACCAAAATCTCTACCAGAGAGTAAAAAAACTCTACCAGAATCAAAATAAAATTCTACCGGATTGTAAATCCGGTAGAAAACAAAGTCCTCCAGTCGTTTTACCGTAAATAATCAGGCGCTTCTCATTATTCTTCAGTCTCATCGCGTTGAAATTAGTACGTAACGGAGAAATCATCGAGCGTACATCAGTATTAGCGACGCGTTCGCGTAAGATAAGCCCCAAGGCAGTTTCACGTCTGAAGGCATACCGCAGATGCGAGAGCAGGAAGGGGCGTTAAAAAAAAAAAGCTGTCGGCTAAACGGGAGACGAGTTCGCTGTTTATTATTGAATATGCCATAGCAGTATACCGGACGCAGACCACTCGTCTCAGGGACGAAATGCGTCGGTAGACCGGTTTCAAAAATTCAATTCTACAAGTCTCGTCTTCTCCGCCCGATGCGTTTATCGCTTCGTCTCGCGATTAACTACACCCAGAAATAAAAATGTATTACAAAAAAAAAAAAAAACAAAAAAAGAATTTATTAGGAATAAATAAAGATTTGTTATTTAAGAAACAAGAATTTATTGTTAATAAATAAAAATGTATTGTAAATAAATATTAATGTGAAATAAATGAATATTTACTCGCGGGTGACGCGACAAGTAAATAATTTTTCTAAATGTACGTCTATGTCAAAACGCGTCACGCATAAAAGTCGTTCATTCGCTGCGAATGGAAACAGTCCAATCGCACTGTAATTATCAGAAATTCCCTGCTCTTGTTTCTGCGCGAGTTTTGCACGGTCGTTATTTATCATACACGATGCCGAATCATAATGTTGGCCCATGCGTGCGTATCGCGAGGTTACGAGAAAGGCCGAGACCGAGTATTCAAGCATTGCGAAAGGGGAAAGGACCTCGCTTCGTCGTGTACACAGTGTCTCGGTCTGAAAAAGTCTCGCGCAATCTCCGAAATGTTGAAACGGTTAAATTAGCAGTGAGGTAGTCCTCTCGATGCTCTCGAAGAAATTAAGTGTCTCGCATCGAACGACCGAGAAAAAAGAATCGACGCTGATAAACTGCACAAAAAAAATTCGTATGCAATTTAATAACTACCGAAACTGGTAGTTTCTATGCAAAAACTGATACATTAAATTCCACGTACAATTGTGATGAAAAACGCGTATTTACAGTAAAATTAAAGTAAATTATTAAAAATTAAAGTATCGAAGTATTAAAACATTAACGTAATTAAAGTATTTCCAATGTTTTTAATACACTGAACATTAATATTTTTATCACAATTGATGAAAGCTAATATACCAGTTTTTGCATAAAAACGTCCAGTCCAGTAAATGAAATTTCGTACGATTTTTTTTTTTTTTCAGTGCAAATGATAATCCGGTTTAGATCTTTGCAACATAATTATAGTTGGAATTCGGGCTCAATTTGTTCTGCCTCATCCACTGTATATGCGCGCTATATTTATTTTCAGTATGATAATTCAGAATTCACCAGGACGATCCGGGAACGCTACAGTTAGAGCAATAAACTCATCGATTGTAATAAAATCGTTGAGGTAAATCCGGTTGTTCCAATTGCACTCGGTGAAGATTTTCCCGTCTCTGCTGTGCGGCGTTACCGTAACTTAATGGTATGTGCCGGACTGGCCGTGTATTTCGCTCAGTGTTCTGCGGGCCGAGAACTCGATCGAGCTCAAACATTCTAATTCCGCGGCGTTTGGACCGGATGGCCGGCCCGGCACGTGGTTAGTTACGCTTGCCTACTTATGCTCGAGTTTGCATGCTCGCTTCGAACGAGCGGAGAGCATTACCAGCACTGGTACACTACACTATAAAAAAACCAACATTTCAATCGATTTAATGTCGCAAAATTTGAAAAAAAAAATAAATAAATAAAAAATAAAAATCTAAGTTAACCGTTTTTAATTAAATGTATTTTTGAATAAATATAACTATGATCGAAAGTAGTTAGTTGTTGGTTTTCAATGCGATTCTTTTTTTTTTTGTATCTTCAGACATTTCGACTCGTTTGCGTTTATTTTGCGAGTCAAGAAAAATGTTTCTAAAGCAATTTGAAAGGTTGCCACATTGCACTGAGATATGCAATTTTACATCGATTTTAATTAGTTACTTTTCCGATCGGGCATATTTGTTTTATATTTAATATGAAACGTGTATGCGCCGTGCGAGAAAGTGCATCTGGCGAAGTCCGGCGGATAAGTGCACTGCGCCTGCATTCGTCTATGGACTCTCGGCGTGTTACAGATCGTCCGCCGATGCGATATTGGGTTACCAGTTCTCTCGATTATAGTGCCGCTCGGTACTGTTGCTGCTGCTGTATGGTTGCTTTCTAAGCTTTGCTGAGGCCGGGGCCGGTTACCCGCTCTCTGCACCGATCTAAACTGGGTTTCGAACACTCGAAACCCTTCACGTCCTCTGGCTCTCGATCTCCACCGCTCTTTGCACGCTTGCGTGTTTCAGAGACCAATATACATATACAGCATGTATATTCGAGCAGATTGTTGTGGCTCGGAGGCTTCGCGCTCTCGCTATGGAACATGGAATTTAGAACCCAAAAATTTAGATTTTCGGAGATTTATCGGAAAAACGTCACTTTCTGTTTGAAAATTTCGTTTTTCCACCGGAAATTTTCTTATACCGAAAATACATCACCTCCTGTTTGAGAACTTCATTTTTTTTTAATCGAAAGTGACGTCACTTCCGTTCTAAAAATTGAGATCTTTGGATCGTGCTGTGTGCACAAAAGGGCAACGCGCTATTGCCTCGTCTGCACTATATCGGACCGTGTGCCATATCGGAGGGCGGAAAGCTTCCTTTAAAACGGACACCGATAGATTTTCCTCATTTTGGCAGCTTTTTTTCGGAAAGGCGCATTTTTTTTTCAGTTGAAGAGTAAAAAAGGCAGGTTATTGGGCAGGTAATGAGGGAGTTAACTTATCTGGTTATTCTGGCGCCAGCGCCATTAACTTATCCGGTCGTTCACTGTAAATGTGCGCAAGTTAACGCGGAGACCGTCTCTTGCAATGCATCGCAAGAGGATTTGGCCTCTCATCCAAGCACTCTCCCTCTTTCCGCGATCTTTCGCTCAAGTTAAATTATACCGTATGGCTTCGATTATTCCGCTCACGAAGACCGCCTTCCCTCCGAGCATCGTCGCTCATTTGAATTTCTCCCGAGGTGACGGGAGTTCGGGCACGTTCCGTGTCAACTATAACAGGATAAGAAGGAAGAAAAGCTGTCCGGAGAAAATCCTTCATCATACGCTCCTCCGGGAACGAATTGACGTGAACTTTTCCCCCTCGCAGCAAAGTCCGGACGAAGTTAAAAAAAAACGCTTCTCTGATGACTATGATTTATTTAGATAATATAAAACGGGCGTTGGGTCGAGACCTTTTTATCCCTGGGCAAAAACGTCGGTTTTGAAAGACTAACATATTTTGGAGAGCGTCAGTTGTCAAATCTTTTCTCCGCCACTTCGCTTTTTGTATCTCAGTCTATACCAACGTGTAATCGTGTATTTTAGACACTTTTGCTTTCGTGGGAAAAAGATTTCAAACAATTTTAGTGAAGAATTTAATGGCATTTTTCAAACTTTCTCCGAAAGAATAATTTTATTTTTTTATTTTTGCATAATGATTCACTTTTTTTGGGTTTGTTTTTAGGACTAGTGGAACACATTTTTCAAATTTTTTTCTGCACTTAGTTACAAGTTGTTTTTGAAAGATTAGAGCCGATTTTTTTTTTTAACCTTTTCCGAACAAATAACAATTCTTTGGTTTTTGTGAAATGATTCTCGTTTTTGGGTTATTTTTTTTAGGAAGAGTGGAGCAGATTTTTTAAATATATTATTTTGCACTCGGGAAGAAGTCTTTTATTGAAAGACTTAAGCCGAAAGATAAATGGGGATTTAAAAGGTGGATGGAAAAAAGTCGCTATAGCTCACTCGAATGAGAGCGAGGAATCATCTCGGAGACACTCTCGTCGCGCAACTCTTTAAATATTATAAAGAGCAGTCTTTCCGTCGTCGCGTACGGGTGCGAAGTACTGTCGGACTTGTCGTCGCGACTAACGGCTCTCTTTCTCCCTCGATGTGCAAGTATAGAAGAGGAAGAAAAAAAGAGGGCAAGAGCGTCGAGGAATGAAAAAGAGACATGAAGCGAGTGAGAATAAGAACGGTAGGAGAAAAAGAAACTTGGTCGCTGGGCTCGCGATGCCCGTCGGAGCATCTTGCCTCTTACGCTCCTGTGCTCTCACGTTCGACCTCTCATCTGCGCTTTTGCCATCCAATTTTTATTTCTTAGTGTCTTTTTTTAAATCCGTTACTTTGTCATTAAGAAATTATTATTATTATAAAGGGGCAATATGGACTAGCGATGGACTTCGCGACGGGCCCGGAAAATGACCGCACCGTGACAACAGCGACATTAATTGTAAAAGCCTCCACGTTCGGAACTTGAAAATTAACAAATTACCAATATCGTTAATTCGCAAAAAAAAAAAATGTATTTTGTATTAATTTGATAATACTGTTTCGTTGATGAATCAATTGATCCAAAAAATGAAAGTACGAAATCGACGAGAGAAAAAACTTCGTTCGAAATCAACCTAGACTAAAAGTTGACGAAATTTGTGACATTAAAAATGACGATCGAATCCCAACTATATTGGTGGTTTTCGTTGATTTGACCATATTTGTGACTCCAACAAAAATAACGGTCATGGCATAATAATCATTTTTTGATCAATTCATATGTAATGTGGACCGCTGTTAAGATTTATATTCGATAACTGTACAGAACTTTCATACTTAAAAACAAAAACCAATGTTTTGCGAACGCCCAATCTTTGTCCCAACTTTCTCATAAATCCGTGCCGACTACAATCAAAATTGATCCCGCTATCCCTATCGTTCTCAATCAAACTCATTAACTATAATCGAAAATTGATCGCACGATTCAAGCCCTCCGACGACTTCCGGAAAGGACTCCCCCGTAAGACCTGCTGAATCCGCGCTACCCAAATTGCCGCGGAGAATTAATTACTTATTGAATTCATTATTTCCTTGAATTAACAATTTTTCCGCCAAGAGTCTACGACCAATATTTTTATAATTCTTTTTTTTTTTTTCTCAATAGCCCGACCCGCCTTAGCTCACCCACCCCGCAACATCGGCCAATCCGCCGCCTCCACCATTAGCCTCGTTCGAATTTTCCCCGCCGGCGAACTCCGCCTCCGCAGCTGAGGTCGCTTAAAGAAAAAAAAGTAAAAAAAAACTTACACATTTTCCCGTTATTAAAACGCCCACGCATTGTCTCCGTCGTTCGTTCTCGTTATCGCTCTTGCTCACCCGTCCGTGCGCGAGGACGACGCTGTGTCCGGTGACGAATGTTGGAGCGTCCGATCGACCGGCCGCGTTCGTTCTTCGCGGTCGATGGACGCGATGACGCCGGCCCTCGCTCTCGACGCGGCTCATTCCCTATCTGTGTCTCTGCCCCGTTCGGTTCTCTCGCGCGCTCCCCCGCTGCAATTTATTATTCGTACGAGCGAGCGCTCCGCCCTCGAATCATGCGCGGCGACACTCGAGCGATCTCGATGAAGCCTCGACGGGCTCGCCGGGAAGGGCGAGCGGCTCCGCGCGACATCGCCGCTTCGAGGCTGATCGACCATTGCGTATAATTCGATCTTGATCATCGCGGGCCGCGCGACCGGGAACAACATCGATGTACCATCGACATCGGCCCTCGTACTCGTCACCCGCGCGACCCTCTCGCGTCCTCTTCACTCCCGAGCCGCCCCCGCCGGTCCCGATCAAGGGTGAAGCGCGCTCTCCGGCTACGACATTTTTTTTGTTCCCCCGACGAGAGATCGCGCAGTGGTTTCCGAGAGCTCGATAACCGATTGACGGATTATCGTTCGCCGAACGCGGTCCTGTTCGAGCTTTTTCGTGACATTGGTTATTCATGGGGTTCGATGGACCGAACTACAAGGTCGGTCCACGGACGAAGTGCTCGTCCTGGAGTGACGTGACACGGTCGAAGTGCACTCTGGGAGGATCGATGAAGACCTCGCTGATGTATCGGTTATTAGATTACTCTATATTAGCTTCCTTATAACTTTTCGAGTGGGGGTTTTCGAGCGTTACATCGGGTCCCGATAAGGTTTTGTCTGGCCTCTTCGGGCTATCAGGGTCCGATGTAACGGTTGAAAAGTTCTTCTCGGGTTGTGTCTCTTGTGTCCGCTTTACTGCGCCAGACTCGCTTTGCACTTTATCATGTTGCGCGCATCCCGTCCTTTTTCGCACTACGATCTCGCACTCTTTACTCACCGAAAAAAAGGTTTGGCAATATCAAACTAAGCTGCGGTTGCGGGTGGCGAAGGAAATATTTAGTTGATTGAACGAATATTTAGTTGATTGAACGGATATTCAGTTGATTGAACGAATATTTAGTTGATTGAACGAATAGTTAGTACTTTGACCTAATATTTAGTTGCTTCAACGAATAGTTACTTGAATTGAACAAACATTTTGTTCAATCGACCGAATATTTCCTTCGCCAACCGCAACCGCAGTTTAAGTTGATATTACCAGACCTTTTTTTCTGCGCTGCCATGCCGGGCGTACTCCGAACTTCGCTCGCTCGTTTGCTTTTGATTAAGACAAACCTGCACCTCAGTGTAACCTCTTGCACAGCTGGGTTATTTAGAGGATTTATCCCAGTCTCAATAGAAGTTATATCTGTTTGTGTATCTGGGGTGGCTTTGGATATGAAAACTGCAGCGGCTTGTCTAGCAAGCCGCTGCCTTTAAACGTGGCTGAACGCACCTTAATTGGTTAAACCAACCATTTTTTTTTTTTTTTTCAGTGTCCATATTAACTTGAGTCTCGACTTAAGCTAGACTCCAGTTAATATGTACACTGAAAAAAAATATATATATATTGTTGGCTTAACCAAGGTGCGTTCACCCTCGTTTGCAGGAGTTATTTAGGTGGTACAATAAAAAATGTTTGAATCGAAATATTTTTCGTGAACTGAAGCGAATAGTCGTTCAAGAAAATAATGATTTTGTTGTATCAATCAAATAATAGCTTTGTACGTGTGTGACCGCGAATTTGGTTAATCCAACCCCTTTTTTGTCTCGGTGTAACATCGCGCAGTGGTTTGCGAAAGCTCGATAAGTGATTGACGGATTATTGTTCGCCCGATGTGCTCCTGTTCCAATGTTTTCGTGACATTAGTTATTCATAGGGTGCGATGAACTGATCAATTACATTAACTGGTCGGTCCATGGATGAAACGTTCGTTCGTGGGTGACTATAAAACCGTTTATGCGGGGAGGGTCGAAATTAATCCCGAGGGTTAGGTGGGCGCTCGATGAAGGCTCCGCTGATGTATCCGTGAAGGTTTTAAAGGAGAAGACTATATAATGTAAGCGGGGTTTGCTCGGATAATTGTATATAAACGGGGTTTGTTAGGTGAATTGTACACCCACAAAAATAATTCATTTGACGGCCACCCTTTGTTTGCTTTAAGTAAAATATTGATTTGATTTAAATAAATATTTATTGAAATGAAATAAATATTTTACTTGATCCAAATAAACAGTGGTCGTCAAATAAATTACTTTGCAGGGTGCATATAAACGGGGTTTGCTAGGAGAAAGGTGTTACGATCGAGGTTTTCCCAGGGGAGAAGTTTTGACTCAGGGGACTTGGGATAATCGGGGCCTGGGGCGACTCCTGGGAGACTTTGACGCGGAGAAGGTGGGATTTAGAACGATCAGCGACTAAGTCGTGTCTTAAGGGGACCTTCATTTGGCGGAGGAGTCTTGAGGTGAGGGGTTGGAATAATTAGGACCTGGGTTTGGATTCTTGAGGGACTTAGATTAATCAGTCGCTGGGGTGGGGCGTGCGCTTATTTAATTTCCACCCGACCGTGAAATAACTTGACCTGCTATCGCATACACTTTACAATCACGACGGACAGTTGTACTGATACAAAAAAAAAGTTTTATGTGGATTTTGGCTCATTGTCGGAACAATTAAAAATATTTCTAACTCTCCAGTATGTCTCCATGTATTTGGAGCTCTTGTCATAATAATTATTATTATTTTCGTTACTATTATTATTACTTCAAGTAGGGGATCGTGAAGCGAACGTCATGACAACGCGACAGAGCCGGTAGTTGAAGAATCGTCGTTTATAGAATTTGTGACGGCGAATTTCTGAAAAAGCTGATATCGGAAAAATTTCGAGTGGCCGAAGAAAAAAGACGAAAAGAAGCGATAAAAGAGCACATTGACAGGGGCTCGATTCATCGAGCTTGGATTGGAAACGGCGCGTGGAGGAGCGAAACTAGAGCCGCACCCGACCGTGCGATATGACTATCTGTTTGACTCAAGAGACTTTTCGATACTCGATAAATCGTGTTCGAGGCGCAAAGAGCGAGGAGAGCGAACAGGATGGGATACGAGACCCGCGAGTCTCCCACTCTTGGCAAACCGGAAACCGAACACGAGAAAAAAAGAAGTGATCCGAGTGGAAGCAGAGAAGTAGCGATAAAGCGAGAAGTAGCGGATGGCAATCATCCGTTCAAACATATCGCCAATGCAGATATTGTGTTTTCGAGATCAGGATTTTTTGTAGGGAAATTAATCTTGTATGAATTTTGGAAAGTTGCCCGTTTGTCTATTTGTTTGTCTCAAGTTTCAAGAAAGTCACGTATTTCTGATATGACGTCACCTTCCGGTCGAAAAATGAGATTAACAACCCCAAAGTGAGGTATTCCTGGTAAATATATGGAAATCTAAATTTCCGCTTTCTAAATTCCATAGCCCATTACGAGGTCGCAAAACGCCCGAGCTACAACAATCTGCTAGTAAATAATTTTGTTCACGTATAATGGCATAGATAACAAAAAAAAATTAAAAAATTCGCAGTGGAAAGTATAAAAAATGCTCACCGGATCTCCCGTTCGGTTGCTAATGTATAAGCGCCACGTTCTCAAGTTAATCGGCGAACTTTCTTCAAAACTCATAATCGTCTCCGTTTACTTGTCAGTTGTTGATTTTCGGCAAATGGCACTGGGTGTTCCTTAATTCTACACCAGGCACCGCTGTATCCACGAGCCTCCCAGTGTACATCGATCCGCTCCCCTTTTCGGGTTTCCTTTCGCGCGAAGCTCCACCCTCAATGTTGTTTTGCATTTACTCTTTTTTTAAGCAACACACAAAGTCTCCTCCCAATCAACCGCTCACTTTCTCGCCGCAAAGTTTGCGAGAGAATGACATAAATTAGACGAAAACGAGACGCCGCTGGTTGTATAATTAAATAATGGGCTAGAATTCGCGCAGGGGTTGGGCCGAGGACGATGAATAACTCGTCTCGAGAGGGGTTGTTGGCTTTGCTCCGAGCGAAATCGGATCTCCGCCAGTTTCGCCGAGCCGTGCAAGATATACATTCTGTATGTGTCTACACGGTGGGCGGCTACCGAAAAGGGGGCGCGCGCTTTGGGCTCGCAGGGAAGCCAGGAACAGCGAGGGTGGCAAAGCAACCCCTCGTACTTGCTGATGGCTGCGGCCGGGCGGCACAAACGTCCCTGATTGTGAGTAGGTATCGCATCGCGTCGCCGAGAACTCGGGAAATTTTACACACACACACACACACACACACACACACACACACACACACACACACACACACACACACACACACACACACACACACACACACACACACACACACACACACACACACACACACACACACACACACACACACACACACACACACACACACTAAGCAAAACCCAAACGGCACACACGAGACGCGACCGCACGGAGGAGAGAATGCGGAAGGGTGAAAGGAGAAACGAAAGCTGCCGCAGCGAGAAACAAGAGCGAGGGTGTCGGTGCAGCTTTTTACTGCTGCGGTGAAACGGAGATTAACGGGAGAGAATATTGAAATGTTTGTATGCGTTAGTTCTTTGCAGATCGCTACTGACGTTCGAGAGGGGTCAAAGTAACTTGAATGGGAACGAATAACGAGGCGATCGAACTTTGATGATTTTCGGGGACAAAAATGCTGATCTTTGCGCGTGGTGCAAAGTACGCAGATTTAATTAAGCTTTCGTCGGGTTCGACGATTTTTTGTGCTTGGTATTTTAAGGCAAAAATATGAGAAAATTTGAAATTTTTTAGGCTTAGCCGCATACTTGGGAAGTTCGAAGCTTTCGTCGAATTGGACGATTTTTTGTGCTTGTTATTTTAAGGCAAAAATATGAGAAAATTTGAAATTTTTGAGGTTTAGCCCCATACTTAGGAAGTTCGTGTACGGACAATGAATAGGATAAGGTAAATGTGGTGAGTATGGTCAGGTACATATTGTAACGAATATAGAGATGTCGATTGAGCGAAACACAGGATATAACGTAGGTGACCGGAATAGCTCGGTATGACAAACGAGAAACGTACCGATTATCGGTTGATCAGATGACAACAGTCTTGATCGGATTTTCAGAGAGAACAGTTTGACAGTTCGTGCTCGAGATATTTAGCTGCGATTGTACTAATAATATCCGCCCCAAAACCAAATACGCGCTTTATTTATTCCACGAGAACGTATGAATATGTAATTCATTTGCAAGCGAATCGGGGAGAAACATATTCATCATTGTTTACTCTATAGAATATTTTTTTTCTTATCTATAAATCTGTCGGCGAAATTTTATTAACCCCTTATAAGTCTCACCGTCTGAAACCGTACCGAAACAGAACTAAGTACCGTTTACCGTAGCGTTTAAGATTGGGATAGAGGTGTGACTTATATAATAGTCAACTGAAAAATCAAATCTTAAAATTTCAGACTATACAATTTGTAATTTTTTTTTTAATGCCATTCGTCGTCTCGTGTTTGGATCTTCCAGGCAGCTTTGAATTTACAGAAATTGGAATCCAGAAGGTGACTAGCAAGACACTTTTTCGGAATATTAAGAGAGGAATCCGATCAATATTTTCTTCACGTAAGACACTTTTCGGAACTTTGTTTTTGTACACATTCTGAACCCACTGTAAGACTTTATTGAAGACCAGTAGCACGCAGTAAAACAATATTTGTACATTTAACAAACTTTTTTCTCCACAAGTGTCTACAATTATATTGTTAATTTAACAGAAAATGTTCCTAAAATTAACCGACATTTTAGAAAAATGGACAAGATTTTTTGGTAAAATTTGCGGACAAGAAATGTTCGTACTTATTTTACTGTGCAGTGAGCCAGGATTTTCCGGACTTAGAGAATTTTTTCATGATCGAACGGATGTTCGCCGTCGACGAGGATTTTCGTCATTCACCGTCCAGCGATCGGTTCTCATTTATCGCAATACGAAATACGTAAGATTCACGGTAACATCAAGATGAATCGTAATGAGTTGGGATGATCATAAACAGGTATGTCCTTTAGCGCTGTCTTGGATGAGCCGCGCGATTCTATAGAAACTGGAAGCTCGTCGTATCGGCGGAGAGTCATCGGTCGGGTCAGGGGCGAACAAGAATATGAGAAACATCGAGGAAGGAAGGTGAGACACGCGAGAAGGAGAACTGTGGCTCCGAGCGAAGAGGACACGAGGAAAGAAGAAGCGAGACGGGACTGCGCGAGTGCGCCAGAGAGGGCAGGTAGTCGCGTGCCACTTAGGCTACGAGAAACGCGGTCACAGCCTCGGCACGTTTGATTCGCCGATGAACGCCTCGAAAAGATGCTGCTCATGTTAAAAGTTCATCGCGCATTGGACCAGTTCGACGATCAGATCGAATGCATTTATTAAAATCAACTTGACGACAATGGGATCTCCGATGCCCGCTATATAGTATCAATTGGTCACAACTCGGGTTCAGCCGTTGCTGTCGAAAGGTCCAAAAGAAGATACTTTTATGCGCCTTACCGATAATTATCGGCAAGGCGCATAAAAGTATCTTCATTAATGAGAATTAATGAGAAAAATAGAAATCAAAATAAATATGAAATCATTGTAAATATGAAATCAGAATAAATATGAAATCAAAATAAATATGAGAAAGTTATATTGTTCAAATTTTTAAATAATTTCTTGATCGTTGATGTCCGATAAAACACATGGAACTGCGGTAGGACTTTAAAAATGATAAATGCGCACCCTTAAAATTGGCTTCGGCTTCGAAACGCGAAACATGCAATTCTCATACCTCGGTGTTCTTTCGAGCAGACTCTATAATTAGAATTTAATAAATACCCGACGCCAACGAAACGAGCGACAAATTTATTGAATGAAGTTTCGAGTACCGGAGTTTTTTGTTATAAAAAGCGGCCTCTCGTATTCGATCGTGTACATTCGTGTACAAATGATAAATGCCATTAATTTTCGTCATAAAACTGCTCGTCCGTGCATCCTTAAAATTGACTGCGGCTTCGAAACGCGAAACATGCAATTTTTGTATCTCGCTCTTCTTTCGATCAGACTCTATAATTAGAACTTAACAAACACACGACACTAATAAAACGAGCGACAAATTTATTGAATGCAATTTCTAGTGTCGAGGTTTTCTTGTTTAAAAAAAAAGCCCGCTCCGATATTCGATCGTCTACACTGGAGAAATTAGAGCGATTGGCGAACCAAAACTTCCCGGTTGATTGAAGACAACGAGAAAAAACGAGATGGAGAACCGATTGGATTTCCACAAGAACTGTCGGCTAAAAAATATAAACGAGCGAGCTTGAGTCACTGGCACGAATTTTTTTTCATCGGTATTTTCGACGATTTTCTCGGCTGGTTCGCATGCGTTTGTTCGCGATAGTGGTTCTCTGCTCTTCGGTTGATGCTGGAAATATAACGCGAGCGGAGAGCAGAAAATCGAACAAAAGAATGAACGTACACCGCGCACGGTAGGTACGGTTGAAAGTATCGTCACTGATACAGTGCTGTACAAAGTACAAAGCGAACGATGCAGTCCCGATGGGTGAAAACCAGCGACCGAACTGGGATGGATGCAACGGAGAGAAAATATTTTACTGCGGTGATTGCGCGCAGCGATGGGAGCTTTAACGACACCGAGGCGAAACTTTATTTTCTGTTTATTTTTTCCTCGACGGATGATAGAATATTCATTTGATCGAATTTTATCCCGAGCTGGATTTTATTTGCGAAAAGGATTTTGACATTCTTTCGGCACGTCGCTGTGTCCTTTCGTCATTTATCCCGGAATATTCGTTGCAGCTTTTTTTTTTAACATATTCCCATTCCGACGGACACATTTAAATTTAAAAAAAGCCCGATGTGTCTATCCGACACGTGTCGCAGACGGTTTTACGTAGCATTGAACTATTTTGTTTATTTCTTTGGCAAAATGAAGATTTGTTTATTAATTTTATCGTCGAATAAAAAAAGCTTCCAGTCATAGGTTGATGCAAATTTTTAATTATTATAAAACTATGGTCATAGAAATAAACTTTTTCCCTAGGAAACATGTCTGACAGTCGCGTACACTACAAAGTGCATTCTCCGTAGATATTTTATTCTAGACTCGGTCGCCGTAAAAAAAAGTTGCAAAGGAACGCAACACAATGGCTTTCTCATATTCTCCAATTATGAAAAAATCAAAAATCTTTCTGAATCCAGATCTCAGAAATGCAAAAATCGTCCTCAATCCAAATTTCGAAAAATGTAAAAATCCTCGTCAACCCAAGTCCCAGAAATGCAAAAATCATCCTCGATCCAAGTCTTAAACATTCAAAAATCTTCGTTAATTCACACCTCCAAAATTCAAAAACGTTTTTCGATCAAAATCTCAAAAATTATAAACGGCATCCGAACTGATAGTTTCAACCGACATCGGCGAAATTCACGCACGCGCGCACGCACACCGACTGATTACCAATCGCCGCTCAAAAAACCGACGACAGGGCCAAAGATATCGATCAGAATCGACCTAAAGAGTTTTACCTGTCCAATCAATCAACGCCGACCGTACAGTAGAATTCGATCGGAAGGCTCGCCGCATCGTCCGGCGCTCTCAACCCAAGCATCGCGTATCACAACCTCCATTACCGCGAACGAGCTCAGCCACTGCCGCTGATACCAGGTACTCGGTTGCAGACTCAGCGGAGGTGAGACGTATACGCTCTTACCGATATACGTAGGTGAGAGGTAAGTGAAGTAGGTAAATAGCTTACCGCGGTGACCCGTCACCTGCGTTCTCGTTCTATCGAGAGCACAAAACTGCCTGCTGGAGAAAAGAGCTCACGGAATTGAACGCCTCCGGTGCCTCTCGGCGGCGAACAACAGGCCGCCACAGCCCTCTTTCACTCGTTCTCGCGTTTCCTGCTGCTCCTCCGCCTCGCCGCCCACCCAAAAGATCGTTACTCTCCGTTCGCTCGCACGACGCACGAGTTCGGCCACCGATGAAATCTTCCACAATTGAAATCCCAAAAATTGGAAAGACTCCCCCAATAGAAATCTCAAAAATTCAAAAATCGGCGTCAAACCAAATCTCAAAAATTCCAAAATCGTCCTGAAGCGAATCTTAAAAATTCAAAAATCTTCCTCAATCGAAATCTCCAAAGATTTAAAGATCGTTACTCTCCGTTCGCTCGCACGACGCGCGAGTTCGGCCACCGATGGACGGTTCGAATTCGCGCGATTCACGAAGATTCCTGAATGAGAGTAAATGGAAGAAAAAAAAAAGAAAAAAATCGAAGGAAAAAGAAAAAGATGAACCTGTCGATTGCTTCGGTTCGGCGAGCAGCAATGGCTCGTTTCAATGCTGCAGCGGTGCGCCTGTCTGACCCGACGTCGGATGAACCGGATGGGCGTCGACAGAGACCAGAGACGAATTGTAACCGCGGGATTTATACTTCTTGTCGGCGGATCCGCGGATGATGGGCGTCACGCTCGATGGAACTGGTGTAAAGCTTCGCTTCGGATTTAATGCTATCTGCACCACGGTCGTTTGATCTCGGTTATCACATCGAAAAAATAAAGTTGAAAAGATAGGCAAAAAAAAAAACGTTGTTACAACTATCACCTAGGAATGCGAATGTTCGGATTTTAGCACCTAGGAATGCGAATGTTCGCACGTACGTTCGAACCTCGTACGTCCTCTACGGCCTCGCGGTAACCTATAATTACAGGTGATCAAGAATTGATCGACGGATTCCACACTCCCGGATCGCATGTTGGACGGAAAAACAAATTGCACATCTTCTCAAGGTACAAAAAGTTTATCAAAGAATTTGACCTTTTTTTTTAAACCTACTGAGACGTCAACGGATGAATTCGGTATACTAAAATCGATGATGTCTTCCAATATCGCTATGACTGATCCAGGCATCGAATTGGTCCAATCTTAAGCGCGAGACACTCAACATTAATGTTTTACAGATTTGAAATTTCATGTCATGCGGATATCTTTAGTGTCGCGTTTCTCGGCGGCAATTCTAACATCCTCCTCGAATTTCCAACGTTTGAACCAAAAAAAAAAAACCCTAAACAGTAGGACTCCTAAGAGAGCGCTTACTTCTCGATCCTCAGCAGGGAGCAATCTCTCGTAGATCGCACATCGCCGTCGGCGGTTCTCCGGACGTTTCTCGCTGGCCATGCACTCGCTCGGAAACGGCATAGCCGAGTGAGTCAAGAAGATTGACGACGCGGCGCCAGTAGAGCGCAGACATTGCCAGCCAAGCCGCCCTAAAGCAAATCGCAAAAACGATGCGGCGATGATTTGGTCAACTGCCCGTTTTCTTTTTTTTTTCCCAATGCTTTCGCTTTCCTTCGCGAAGCTCTTCATGCAAAGCAAACTCCTCGAATTTCCGACCTTTAACCCCTTCGCTGTCATTTGAAGTCGACAGTCGATTTACAATTAGTAAGTGAACGCGGTATACGCTATGCATGATTATCTTTTGTGTGAGCAATTTTCCAACGTTTATGGAATATTCGAAGAACTTCAAAGAAACGGCATGCACGCTCTTTTGACGAATAGGAGATCGAGAATTTTTTTAACCCTACAGAATGGATGGCTGTTGACAATTCAGCGGCCATGTTGGTTTTCGCAACAATTTGTAATTTACGATTTTCTTTATTTCCCGACAAGAAACGTTGGTACCCATTTTACTGTGTAACTATTTGTTCCCCGATCCACAGCAGGGAGCAGGAATTCGCACTTTTTTTTTCCTCCCCCATCGCCGTCGGCCGTTCTCCGGACGTTTCTCGCTGGCATCGTAACCGGCACTCGCACGGAAACGGCATAGCCGAGTGAGTCAAGAAGATTGACGACGAGGCGCCAGTAGAGCGCATACATTGCCAGCCCAGCCGCACTAGAGCGAATCGCAAAGACGATGCGGCGATGATTTGGTCAACTGTCCGTTTCGTTTATCCTTCGCCGTCCCGTTCCTTTTTTTATGATAGCTCTTCATGCGAGGCAAACGACTGGGTTTCCGGATGGCAATTGTTCCCCGACATCCTCGAATTTCCAACCTTCAAACCAAAAAAACCTCGAAGCAGAGCTCCTGCCCGAGCAGACATTTTCGTGCGTTACATCGGGCCTTCGCAGAGAAAAAAGAAATCAATTGAGTCAACAAAATGTGCGCTTGCGCTTGTTGATCGAAAGGAATACTTTGTTGACCCAACGAACAGGGGCGTCGAATCGAATGTTTTTGTTCTTACGACGACAATTATTTCGTTCGATCAACCGAAAATTTGTTTCGCTACTCGTAAGCGCTCATTTTGTTGATTCAATCGATTCTTTTTCTTATTCTTGATAAGGTCCTGAGGAGGTCCGACAAGGGCCTCATAAGGCCTCATCCGGCGCCGATCTAACGCTCAAAAATTTCTACTCGGTTGACGGTTCCTGAGCCTAACTGTTTATTTCCCAATTGACAGCAGAGAACAAGAGCAGGGAGTGAATCGAGAAGATTGACGACGAGGCGCCAGTACACTGAGAGAAGGATCTAATAAAAATTATCATCCAAGAAAAATTACCATAGCGCATAGTAGTACGGCGCCAGCGCGCCAGCTATGGTGGAAAATCTGAGATTATCCAAGAATTTTTACGATAATATCTAAGAAAAATTCTTATAAATCCGGTACTTCCTACCATAGGTGGCGTCCTAATGCTCTACTATTATGTGCTATAGTAATATCTCTCAAGTGATATAGTAATTTTTACGAGATCCTTCTCTCAGTGTAGTCGCATAAATTGCCACTCTAAGAGCGCATGAATTGCCACTCTGAAAAAAATGTCAATGACTCAAGCAAAATTCGCTTGTGGCGTGCCAATGAAAAAAATTGATACTTCAATTCCACTTTAAATCCTCACAATTCCATACGGAACTGCGTAACGTTTCCTCGAATCGTGAGAATTTAAAGTAGAATTGAAATATGCAAAATTTTCTTTGGCAGCCAAGCCGCACTGGAGCGAATCGCAGAGACGATGCGGCGACGATTTGGTCAACTGTCCGTTTCGTTTATCCTTCGTCGTTGCGTTCCTTCTTTTTTTTTTTTTTTATTTCAGCTCTTCATGCAAGGCAAACGACTGGGTTTCCGGACGGCAATTACCGCAAATACGACGACGACGACAACGAGGAGCCGAAGAGCCGCGAGAGCAATGGAGCATACCCGCTCGTCCGGCGTTCGTGGTCGTCGACAATGCAGCCGAGCTCGTGAATGCCGAAGAGGTGGAAGGTAGGTGTACTTTGCTGAGGTGAAACGCGGGCGCGACGACGAGGCAGACATCGTGTGGGCCGCTCGCACACCCGCGGCCCGTTCAACTCGCTCGTCCATACCGCCTATCGCTCGCACACTCAGCGCCGGTATAATACAAACCTCTCCGCTATATCTCGAAGGCAGTTCGCAACGAAACCAGGCCACACTGTAGGCCGTTCCGAGAGTCCGCACCAGTCACCGCAACCGGTCAACGTCGACAATGGTAGCACAGAGGGGAGACCGTGAGATCCTCCGAATTGGAGGGAATCTCTCATCGATGCATCCGGCCGTCCGATCGCCGTCGCGCAGCTCGGGTCAAGGAGTTGCCGACCGACGGTCGGCACTCGGGTGGGGTCGCAGCATCTCGTCACCGAGCGGACCGCCTTCGATTGACGTTAGTCGTCGATACGCGCAAACTATCGTGACGAGACTCGAGGCGAAGGCGAAACCACGAAGCGTCGTCGATAAATCCAATTGCTTCAAATCAAATTCTATAAATATAATCGCTTCGAGGCGCCGGGATAAACGCTCTTTTCGCACAGCTTCGGCTCCGTCGGTAACGGAAATTGTGACTCATTTTTTTATGAGTAACCAACATTTCTTCTGGTTTAAAGGGAATTCTTGGGTTTACTTTTATAATGAAGAGATGCCGAGAAAAAAATCTACACGCTCAAACGATTTAACGAAATGTACATTTCGATTAATTTACATTTTTCGGTGCATACTTATTTTAAATAATACTTATTTTTTGGTACTTCCACGTATTTAACCTGCGCGCGAAACACCCTCTGTTATAATCGTGAATATAAATTGATTAGACGTAAATTGTGTACAATTTATTTGTATTTCAAAATATAAATAGGTTGTATTTAGGTGAAACCCAAATTTCACCCAATTTATATTTTTCGATGCATTTTTAAACTTTTTTTCATTTGCAAAAAATCCAATTTAATGATAATTTTTTTCTATTTCCACGTCCTCAAACTGCGCACGCATCTCTCTGTGATAATAGTGAATGGCGATTTATGAGGACAGCGCAACGCAAATTACATTTTTCGATGCATTTTTAAACATTAAAAAAAAAATATCAATTTAATGATAATATTTTGTTTTATTTCCACGGTCTCAAACTGCGCGCGCAACCCTCTGTGACGATAGCGAGGAGGGATTTGCGAGGAGGGCAAAGAACCCGTCACCCCACGAAACAGAAACCCAAATCCTAATGCGATACTAGGTGGAACAGAGAGGAATTGGATCGATAATGGGTGCACGGTGTGGTCACCACCTCCGCCGTCACCTCAGCCTCATACGTTTGTAGATAGCGACGTTCGTTCGAGCTCTCGTAATGAGGAAGTGTCCGTAAACTGTTATAGTGGAGTAGGTTACGTAGATAAGTCTTTGCGCGTTACGAGCGGGTGCGAGCGAGCGCGGCTGTACGGCATACATGTATAGGACACTATACATAAACGCGCGCTGTCAAGCGAGCACGTGGGCTCGATTGCTCCCAGCCGACATGTGGGTACACCCGGCAACTACCACAACGATCGTCCATTACCAGCGCTTCGAGAACGAGTCGACGTTCCGTACATCTCCCGTCTAGCCTCCTCGTTGCCGCCGGTGATACTCGCCGACGGGAAAGAACTTTTATCTCGAAACTAGTTCGTATATAACTAGACAGGGGAGAACGCGCGGTTCGTGAATCGCGCGCCTCTGGATTCCACATTACACTTCTCTTCCTCATGAATGGCGTAAATATAAACGCTAGTATACGTATATATATTTTTCTTAATTTTAATCACGGAGTGTAGTTGTTATATTTTTGTTCGTAATGTTACAAATATTTCGTCCAAGACCGCGTTTTTTGTACAAATTCAAAATAATGCATTTTGTTAATTTGAAATTAAATTAAATTGCTGTCATAAATTCTAAAAAAAAAAATAAATCAATAAACTGCAAATGCAATCTATTTTGTTTCCTGCAGCGCCAAATTTTCATTTCCGGTGGAGCAAAAAATTGTCATCGATCTGCATTTAGTTGGAGCTGCCGTACAATTATTTCATCGAACCGACTGAAAGAAATATCACCGTTCGTTCTCCGAATTTAAATTTTTTTTACCTACTTCACCATCGCTTAATTTTTGACGAATCGTCGCTGACGAAAAGGCCGGCGTAAATATTCGTTAAAAAGAATAGTTATTGTAACTAATTAGCAGCGTATACGTGACGGTCGTCTCCGCATTAGGATGATCGATGCGAGAGCTCGGCCGAAGCGCGAAACTCCGGAATTAATTTTTTTTTTTCCCCCTCACTCGATCATTCCACGATTGATTCGTCGAGCCGCGGGTTTCGCGCTTCGGAGCACGATTGCGGCGCGCTAGCACGACGGCATTTGATATCGTCGCTGCCTACACTTCTGGATGAGCGAGCGAACGGCTTACAGTTGATATTACCATTTATTTATATCTCACGACCTCAAATATCAGCCACCTCTGCTTCGTCGCTCGGCGGTTCGAGAACGCCGAACGACTCTCTTGGTTCTCTCTGGTTGCCGAGAGGCTCGTTCGAACGCCCCCGTTTTCGAGGTTGCCTCGCGAGCTCGCAACTCTCGTCTACCCGATGACGAACCAAAAGCAGTTATCGTCGTCACGTTTCACCAGCGAAAAGCATACCGACGGACGATTACACACGGCGACTGGGAGAAAAAAAAAACATCGATCTACGGTAGGGAAGAGCGGGGCAAAATGGCACAGGGGAGGCAAAACGAGATGACGAGACAAAACGCAATTTTCCAATAAACTTAGAATGGTCCGTGGGGCAAAACGGGGTTGAGAATCCGGACGTATCGTTGGGACAAAATGGGGCATTCTAAAGTTATTGGAGGATTGCGTTTTGCTCCACTGTTCCATTTTACCCCGCTGTCGGCTGGAATGCTACTCAGGCGGAGTTGGATTAATAAAAAAAAAAAAATGACGTTCCGGCAGGGAAAGCTTTACGATCGTTAAATATTTAGAAAATAAACGACGGTGCAGCGAGGAATGTTGTCGTAATATAGAAACGCTGATAAGGGGAGGACACGTGGAAGGGAAAATCAATGCACGGAGAATTCAATAACACATCGTCGGGAGATTGAATTCCAAGCATGAAAGATGACGATTCTGTACTAAATACGGCAGGATGAATAATTTTTTTTTTTCTTTCGATTCCTGATGATGCAATTAATCGGAAATCGTGAGGATTAGGTTAATTGGAGGAAATTAGTTGGAATTTGAATTTTAGTTAAGAATTTCTCATAGAGGAGGCTTCATATGGAGTTTCAGTTATGATTTTTGGACCAAAAAAAACAGGCCAAATAATGAGTATACATTTTTTGTTTTCGATAGAGAAAATAGGATTGAAGAGGAAAAGGAAAAATGGTTTAAATAATAAGAAAAAGAATCGTAGATGTTTGTGAACGACAAATGTTTGTTAAATGTACGAACCATTGTTTATCGTGTACAATGAATCACCAACGCAAAATGAAAAAAAAAATATATATATATAAGAGTTTCAGAATAATTTCTCGGGTCTAGAATGATTAAAAAAAAAAGAATCTCGAAATATCAAGAACAATGCGTATCGATAATTGATTCTTATGTTTATTTAACTTAATAATTTTCCATAGAGGGAACTTCATATGAACCTTTAATTTTCACTTTTGAAAAATAGGTCGAATAATAGATACCAAAAAAAAAAAATGGTTAAATGTCCAAACTACAGTTCATAGTTTACAATACATCGCCAAAGCAAAATAAAAAATTTCTAAAATGTATAAAAGTTTCGGAATAATTTTTCCGATACCGAACAATAAAAAAAAATCTCGAAACATCGAGAACACTGTGCATCGATGATTTATGCCGCTGCGTATTTGTACAACAGAAGTAATATCCGTCATCGTGTCGTATGCAGTGGAACTCGTGAGGGGGGGGGGGGGGGAGAGATAAGATCCGCAATAAATACGCGAGCGGAGTGTGTATCGGTTCGGTTGTTCGACCGCGAAAATAACCGTAATAAAAGTATAAAACGAGACCGTACGGAGCAGAGAAGCGACGCAGTTGTCTCCTCTCTCGTTCGCTCGACGCGCGAGCTTACCGGAGCTATCGAGGCGACGGTGCCGTAAAAATTGGTTCGCCCGGACGGTGCAGCGAAAGAGGAATCCTCTTTCTCGTTTTGCACCGACCCAGGCTCTGCCCAGGTTTCACCTCTTGGGCCTTCGCGTTACTGTCGGGTAAACGTATTGGCACGCAATACACCCCTCAACTCCAACGTCCACTGCCTTATCGAATATCCCGACAATAGACCGGTACAGATCGACCAACGCACCCCAGCAGGGATCAGATGGCTGAGGGCAATTTCTTACTCCGAAGGGCTCTCATCCGGTGCGACGAGACCCGCAATAAAATTTCCCATCTTTATGACTTCTCTTACTTTTATTATTTTGTATTTTTATTTTTTAGCAATGCAATCACTTTGGTCAATATATTTTAAGTTTTTCACTTTTAGTAATTTAGCTACTTTATCATTGTTTTCGTTGTTTGTCAGAAATACTTCGCTCGAATTTGTATTTTATACCCTCATTTTATCGTGCATACTGAACGAAGGCTGCACTGTAAAATAGGTATCAACGTTTATTGCCCGCAATCGTCCACAATTCTTTTCGTGTTAATTTTACAGCAACAAAAATCTTGTCCATTTTACAAAAATTTCTTAATTTTACGAATATTTTTAGAGTACAATTAACAAAATAATTGTGAACGTTTGTGGATAAATAAAAGTTTGTTAATTGTACAAATCTTGTTTACTGTCCATGAGAACACCTGTTATATGGAAAATTGTCGAGTATGGCACAATGAAAAGTAGAGAAAAAAAAATTAAGCTGATCCATGTTCAACGGCGGCGATTACCTTCGGTCGGTAAGGTAGTTGGGAATTCACAGGTCGCACCCAAAACTTGGTTTTCATTGTTGCGTGCCAGACAGCAATTCAAACTGGCGTCTTTGCTGATATTGTGTTTGTTACTCGAGGGCTTCGGAGAGCGTTGAAAATCCTAGAGAGTTTTAGTGACCGCCTGAAGAATAATTTATCCGAATGACCTGTGTAGATCGACGGACACACCCAACAAAGATCGGGCGGCCGAGGGCGATTTTTTTACTGCGAAGGGCTTTCATCGGCAGCGGCGAAACCCTCGACAAAGTTTCCTTTGTATAGGACTTTTGTTCACTTTTATTATTTTGTATTTTTATTTTATTGTTTAGCGATGCAATTTATCACTACTGTGCGTCAGGAACACTTCGCTAGAATCGGTGTTTTATGCACTTGCTTTATTGTGCACAATGAACGAAGGCAACGAGCACACCTGTTGTTATATGGAAAAATGTCGAGAATGCGACAATGAAAGAACAGAGAGAGAAAAAATAGAGTCGATTCATGGCCAACTGCGGTAATTACCTTCCGTCGGTAAGGTAGTTGGGAATTCATGGGTCGTACCCAAAACTCGGTTTCATTGTTGCGTGTCGGGTAGGCATTTAAACTCATGTTGTGTTTGCTACTCGGCGGACTTCGGAGAATATTGAAAATTGAAGACAGTTTTACTGACTGCCTTAAGAATAACTCATTCGGATTGCTTCAGGACGCGGAATGTACTGTTAAGATTCCTTAGCCGTCTTCTCGTCATTTTTTCGTTCGCAAGTCTGAACAAGATTCAATTTTTTTTCTTCCAATTTCCGGTCGTAAATTGACTATTTTAAAAATGACATTAAAAGTGACATCTAAAAAAAATTAAAAATCTTAAAATTTGACTTTAACGCAACTTCGCTTTCATCGCGTTTCGATAAGTTCGCGTTACACTTCGCCTTTTATCATCCGCGGCAGAAAGCGGATGCAGATTTTCATCGTCTTTTTCTTTCCGAATTTCCGGTCGCGAGAATCTACCTTGTCGCAAGATTGGAAAAAAAGTAAGTTAATTCATTAAAAAAATTCCATTGAACGTGACTTTCAAAAAAAAAATCTTGAAATTCAATTTTTCCGAATCTTCGCTCACGTCGCCTTTCGCCAAGCTCGCATATACGTGGAAAGAATTTTATTGAACGTTTTTTTTTTCGATCGCCTAAAAATAATTTTACGGGCTCGGCCCGCTCTCGAAATCGGAGAACTAAAATGTATCCTCTAATAATTCGAATGACGTGGCGCATGTCCGGGGCGGAGGAGGCCGGCGAAGGCGGCGACCTCGTAGCCGAGCGGGCGAGCGGTAACAAAGAAAATTTTGGATATGGCTCAGCACGTACCCGCTTCCATTATACCCAGTGGAAGTGTGGAGTAGAAAGCAGCGTGCGAGAGTTACGGTTTCTCGCGGTGACAATGGCGCGACTGGGAGTAGGAGGAATTGCGGGGCCAGCGCGAGCTCTCTACGGCTCCTTTACTTTCTCCCTGCGAAGTGATAACGTGGGCGTTCTTCCTCCTCCCGTTCTTCTTTTTCTCTCGGCGGGCAGCGACGCATCTGCGTTTCAAGGGACGGCCGTACTCTGGCCGGGCGTTTGCGAACCGTGTCACTGGGCAATTTCTGTTTTCCGTTAACAACGCGTCAGGCCGTGTCAATTTTTGCAAGCCGAGTGGCAGCTTGGAATTAAAAACAAACACCCGATATGCTTTATGCAAGGCCCAATTCCGCAAACGATACGAAATACTTGTTACAATACGAGTCGATTTCTATCGATTTGTATAATGTCATTATAATTTTTATTTATTTTTTTTTTTTATACAAAATTTATGATAAAATTTATTGGGGAGAGAAAAAACTTCACCGGTGTCGAAAGTAAGATAAGACGACACGCACTTCGTGTCTCGAGGACGCGTCTTCTGACGAGAAGATGTTGGGTAACGGAATGAAGCCATTGTGGAATATTTTCGTTCCGTATCTGTTTGCCCGTATGTTTTTGCATGAGAAAAAGAATTTGGAAATGCTGGTGTAGAGGCGCGATGTAATTGTAAAGGGTTGTAAAGAGTTGCGTCAATGCTCGTCGATAAACCATTCAGCGAAACAGACATTTAAAATGTTGTCATCTATAAGGTGACATTTTTTAAAATCCCCATTTTGTGCGGTCAGAAAGAGCCATTGTAACGATAAACTTGTACCTAATTACCTAAAGTCATTTTTCCACATGATGAAAAGAAATCCATGTCCGCAAGAGAGTATGCATGATTATTTCACACTTACTTTGATGCGCGAATATTACTATCGAATCATGATGTTGTATCGAATAGAACGTCAATAAAAATTCACAGACGCTTAAAAAAAAAAAAAAAGAGTTAAAAGTCAGACAGAATCACCCACCGAAAAAATTTCCTTGCACGAGTGAATGAAGTTTTGATCAATTCTTGGCTGTAATTGGATTCATGAATCTGGGAGCGCTAGTCTGTTCGTTGAATCATTAAAATTTAACTTAGAACCAAAGATCTTAGCTTAATTGTTAAAAGTTCAAACCCAAATTTATATCACCGACGGATTGTTCGGATTTCCGTTAGCACTACGTGGGCGATCGCATCATCCCTACTTTGTGATTTTTCGGGTAGCTGCTCATAGTCGAATGCTCCGGTTACGGGTTCACGTGCCGGTGGCAGTGCATGGTTCGCTGATTCCCAGGTTGGCTGGTTCGTTTGTTCATTCTGTCGGAGCACCGGAGGCACCGGGAGCTCAACCCTGCGTTCAGTATCGAGCGGGGTGAATGCTCTTGCGCAATGTGCCGGTGCTACTCTGCTCCGTCGGTGGTATGCACGTACAGACACAGAGAGCATGAAACCAGCTAGCGATTCCATCGCCGACGTAGAGTGGCTGGGAAATGCGCGTACCCCGTACCCGCTGTTTGTCTTGGTCGTTCTGAATGATTGATAATGCGAGCTGCCGGGCCAACTTGGCTTTATCCTGTAAATTCTACCTACCGGCAAACACATAACGCAACACACCGAACGTCAATTCCGGACCTGATCATGGTATACGACCAGCATCTATGCTATTCATGGAATTTCATGGTAAGAACGAAAATGGTTTCAATCGCAGAGGAGGCAATTCGTTTTATGAAGCTTTTTTGTTGTTGTTTAACATTTGCTTTTTCTTGTACATTGCAGTGTCGGCGTTCTCGAAGTAACTCCAACTTGGCGGAAGAGCATATTCGGATAAAAATGACTGGAACGATGGGTGGGTGCGTCAAACCGGTAAATTTGAAACCTCAATAACTCCTTGATCCATCGAGTTGAAATTCCATAGCCGTAAGGAAAAATAACAATTTTTTAAGCATCATTGTCATTTCATCGCTAAGCTTCCCCTACGCGAAGTGAAAGGAAAAAGGCAAAGTGATTTCAGAATATGCCGTCTCATCTTCCGGGTATCTTGCTCTCCCGACAAAAGCGACAGTCGATGCGATTACCGATCATCTTTAGACTGCAGTCCAAGAATTTCAGTAGTTTGGCAAACCAAAATCAATTAAACGCCTTGGTCCAACCAGTTTCAATCGAAATTCGTGAAACCGAAGATGATCGCCTGATCAGAGAAATCAAAATCGATCTCCGCTCCAAAACGGCAGCAGAAAAGAGTCCATGAAATTAAATACCCAGAAAATCGTCAATTTTCTCATTCCTCATGATTAATCATAATTTCCATTTCATCGCAAAGCTTCCCCTACGCAAAAGCCAAAGTGATTCCAGAATATGCCATCTCATCTTCTGGGTATCTCGCTCTCCCGGTAAAAGCGACAGTCGATGCGATTACCGATCATCTTTCGACTGCAGTCCAGGGATTTCAGTAGCGACGGCAAACGGGAGAGTTCCGACGAGATTCTCGTGCGCGACAAGAACTTTCACGCAAACTTCGCAGACGTACGCGCGACAATGCTGTAGGTGGGCTTTTACGAGCGACCGTGCGCCAATGTGTCTGTTGGGTATCCAGCGTTTGATCCGGATAGCTATAATACTCAGCCGACGAGAGGTTCAGTCTAGCTCGTTCAGGTCCGTTCGTTTGGATTCCCGACTCCCGCTCCAGGGCATCTTTCTCGGCGCGACTCTCGACATCCCCGGGGATCTGAATTATTGGTGCGAGCGAAAGCACGATGGTAATGGAGAAAACGCGGGAGGGATAAAAATGAAAGAAGAGTCAGAAATATCTCCCACCCCTCCCCCCGCCGCCGCCCCGCCAATTTGAGGATCGGGTGGACTGTTGCTCAACTTGGCAATTCGCCCTCGGCCAATCTTCACTCCATCGCGCCCATTTTCATCCCGGGTGGAGTGTCGGAACGAGAACGAGCGAAAACGGAGAATTCCAAGGTGGAGCGCACCGAGAGACGACAGATTTTTATCTATGAAAATTATTCACCGGTGATATATTAAGCGCCAAAAAAATTTTTCGGAACAAAAAGAAATCTCCGTTTACGTAACGTTGAGAATAATATTAACGAGGAGAGATTGAAGAACTTTTACATCATTTTTCGAATTCCACCGAATTTCGTTAAAAAAAAAAATCCGTTTGTCTTTGGCACGACGAGGTTTCGTGACGCTTATCAGACGCCGATTCGAACGAATCGATCTTATCTAATTTATAAAAAAAAAAAAAAAGGAAGGCTAAAAAAAATTAGCTTAAATCCAGAAACAAGATTCATATCCGAGCTTATTCGTACCAACGGAGATTACTCGCCAATGAGCGCAGCCGCTCTTTGGCGTAGTTCCAGAAGAATTTCCATCGCCTCTGCCTCATTGAACGCAATGCATTTTTGGTATCTCGTGGCACACATAAAAAGTGCACTGCGCTATTGAACCGCATCATTATTTATTTCTCCTCGAACAATCTTCAAACGGAGCGACGTTAAGCCCGCAAATATATATATCGAGGTCTTGAGAGTCATAAACTGCGAGGGAGAGTGGAGTAAAGGAGTGGAGTAAAGGAGAAAAATGAGAGTAACTGGGGAGGAAAGGGGAAGTGTGGCGAGGGCGGGAGGGGAGGGGAGGGGGGGGGGAGAAGCATCGACCTACATTCGAAAAGCGATGTGTCGTGACCCCGGCATGTCCTTACTTGCGCTAGCTCGGCTGTTCGTTCGAGCGCGAGGGTGAGCTCTCGCGACCTCGATCTCACACCACCGTATACTCACTACTCGCTCGGGCCAGAACCAGAGCCAGATACGCCGGCACGAATTACGGAGCACAGCGGCGAACCGGCAGACGAGACGATACAAACCGCAAAATCCCGAAGGACCGCTCGCCCTCTTCGCCCCCAACGACACTCTTCGACGGAGACGAAGAACGATAGAGTGGGTATAAATTAGCGCGACCCCTGAGACGCTCCTCAATATTTTTAGACACTCGCACCTCAGACGCAAGAAGCGCCTATTAAAATGACTAATTTGCACATCTTCATTCCATCGGAAGTCCATGTCATGTCTTCGCAACGACTCAACCAACGCAGCCAAAATCTGCAACGTGGTCTTGTTCAGGCTAACACGGATTAAGGAATGCTCGGTATTAACCCTTTGAGCCATAGATTTTGATACCATAAAAACAAAAGCTCGGTATTTCATGTAAAGAAATTAGTTTAAAAAATTGAAAACTGAGCAAAACATTTTTAAAAATTGAATCAGCGGCGAACCTTCAGACGCGGAGATACAAAGCGCTAAATCCCGACGGACCGCTCGCCCTTTTCGCCGCTAACGAACGATAGAGCGGTTGTAGATTGGCGTAACCCTTGAGACGATCCTCAGAAAATCGTTAAGCTCGCACTGATTAAGGAATCTTCGGTATTCATTAAAAAGGATAATTTCGTGACGGTAAACCGGGGTTTCAATAAATGTCTGGTAATCAGCATGCAAATTGATTTCAACCCTAACAAAAGTCCACGCTAACAAAAGTCCACGCAATGGACCCGTGACATTTAGTATTCTCGCGCCTGTGTAAAATGTACCTTCCTCAGATCCTGTAGTATCGATTTCAGTCCAAAGAAGCTTAGAAATATTGATCCTGAACAAAGTAACGTCTCGATTAAGACGGGAAGTCAAAAAAGTACTTGGGACTTCCATGATTAATGGATACATCTCAATTATTCATAGAACTCTGGAAAACGATCAGGATTTTCACCTTCGAAACAATTGCCCAAGCAACAGATGAGTCCGGTAAAAATTTCAAGCCGATATCCAATCGTTTTTCTAGGCACGTCTCTGAACGCGCCAAAATCTCATGTTTCAAAATTCTCGTAATGAAACTCTCATTCGACTATCCTGCCGTAAACGATTTTTCGAACTATCACAATGGATCTTGATTAACTCTCTCGCCTCCTACTCCAGAGAATAACCGAGAACGATTCTTGTCGCGATGCCAAGCTCTCAAAAAAAAAAAAAAAGTATAAATCCACATATAACACTAATAAAAATTGTTCTGTCCTGAAAATAAATATCTGTAAAATTAAAATAATAGCGATGAGATGAGAAACCTATTTGTCGTTTACGCAAGCAATAAGAACTGCTTAACCTCAACAAATATTAAACGACACCATCTAAGTAACTAACGCATCATTGATTAAACCGCACTGTGCCATTATAATTACAGCATAAAAAAATTTGTATAGAAAATAAAAATAACGCTTCAAAGATGGGAAACGGTAGGCGATGAGTACGCGCGGGATGAAGTAAAAAAAAAAATATGTATTCCGATTCTCTCCTTCATCCAGCATAGCGGGAGAGTAAACGATAAAAGCTAGTCGTTAGCGCGCCTGCGAGTGGTCGGGCCGCTTCCACTAGTGCTGCTAAGCCGGTGAGCGAGTTAATTGAGGAGAGTAATTAAATGACGGGCTCCGGGTGTGCGTCGTCGATGCCGCTGGTGAGTCTGGATTGGGGAGAGGAAGAAAAAAAAATAATAAAAAGAGGAGAAGAAAAGGTCGGAGCAAACTAGAGCCGAGGAGAGAAAGGAAAGAGGCGAGGAAGACGAGAGACAGAGAAAAAAAAAATTAGGGTGAGAGGAATGATTGTATACGCGAGGCGACGACGAGGGTCGCAGCCACCCTTGTGCATCGGTTGCGACGGTAGGGAGTGAGCGGGGCAAAATGGGACAGTGGGACAAAACGGGACAACGGGGCAAAAGGCTATTTTCCGATAACGTTTGGGTGGTGGCGGTAAGTGGGGCAAAACCGGGTGGAAAATCCAGATGTATCGTTGGGACAAAATGGGGCATCCAAAAATTGGCATATTCACAACTCTACCGGACACCCGAATAGAAATTTTCGAGCATTACATCGGGTCCTGATATGACCTTATCAGACCCTTATCAGGACCTTATCAGAGCCTGATGTAGCACCCAAAAATGTTTACTCGGGTACAACAACTCTACCAGACAATAACTCTACCAAAAAGACAGCTCTAACAACTGTACCATATTATAACACTACCAAAATCTCTACCAGAATCAAAATAAAACACTATCGTAATTGAAATACAACTTTACCAGAATTGAAATAAAACTACTGGAATTCAAATAAAACTCCACCGTTACTTATTCCATCACCAATTTACTCCACCAACTTATTTTGATTCTGGTAGAGTTGATTTTTTTTAACTTTCTAGTAGGGATTTCGGTAGAGTTCTAATACGATAGAGTTGTGATATGATAGGAATGTTGTCTGGTAGTGTTGTGAGTGGTGGAGATGTAAATGTGCTAAAAAATTATTGGAAACTGAGTTTTGCGCCACTGTCCCATTTTGCCCCACTCTCCCCCAGTGATGGAATGGTTTAAGGGCGGGTGAGCAGGGATTCGTCGAGGGAGCGCACACGTGGACGAATGCTCGAGAGAGGGTAGCTCGTGGAGGAATGAAAGGTGGGAGAGAGATCGGAGAGCGTGGGTGAGGGTCGAAAACGAGGAAGGAGCGTGCGCCAGTCGAGGTCGGTGCGGCCCCGAGAATCTTCGCTGCAGCTCGTTTTCCACCCTTCCCCGTATTTTCTTTTCTCTTCACCCCATCCTCGAAAATGCGTCCTCTCGCACCTCTCCGTCTCTTCGTTTCCCATCTTCCACACCCTCGTCACCCCTCCGACCCCAACCGACAATTCCATTTCACTACGGCAAGCTTTTTTATCACTATCGATCGCGAACGCTCGACTGTAGCTACACTCGCGTAATTTGTTTTCATCCATCGTAAGTTCTTTTTATTTGTTTATGCACGACGAGCGATATCGTTGTTGTTCGACTATCGGTTATCGGTCTGTGAAACCCGTCGAAACAGTCTATATACGGCAGTTATTTTTCCAGCAATGTTTGGATAAAAGTCTATGAAGAGGTGAACTGTGAAATGGTCAACGATTTTTTATGATAACTGTTGAGGGATTGTTTACACTTTAGGCCTTCAAGTACCGGGGACTTTTTGATGGCATGTAAGTTAGCAACATTCTTCCAGTAATTTCATTGACAGCTGTCATTTTTCTTAAACAGATTATTTTCTGTTGAAACGATAAAAAAAAAAAAAATCGTATAATTGTAATTTTAATTATAATTGTATTATGATGATTCTCCTCGTGACATTTTTGGGCGGCTATCAACACGTACGCTCGAAAGAAATTCCCATCGAAAGCTGACACGACATCCGCTTTCGATGAGACTTCTCTCGAGACCCAACATGCGCCTCACCCACAAACAAAGTTGATTGCACATTTTATTGCCGACCGCCATAATACACATATTCTCAACGCTCGAAGCACAGATCGCAAGTTCCGACTCTGCACGGAGAAAAAAAAATTGTTGGCACCACAAGATTTTTGATACTGTAACAAATTTAGTTTATTAGTATCAGGATAATAAAACCAGATTGTAACCATATCAAAAATTTTCATATTCCATATACATTCATACACCATACTATACCAAAAACTCTTGGAATTTGCTGTATATCGATGTATAAACTGCAAATGGTAATAATACCTTTCGCAGTATAATAGACGTCGCTTGGCCTCATAGCAAACTAAATCATCTCAGCAACAAGAAAGTTTTGTCGCGATAGCAAAACCAATTGTTTCTACGTAGTAATTTAGCTGCTTTTACTAATCGTTTTGCTGGGGGAACGAGGTCATTGTCAGCAAAACTCATTTCGTTAGAGCAGCTAAACAATTTTTCTCCGTCTGAAACCTCTTCATTTCCCGTATCATCGTTCAGTTTCTCGTCCTCTTCGCGGCTCAATCAGGCCCGGGATAAGCTGGAACTGAAGCAAAAGCCTCAGTGCCGTTGCCCTGGCGTGATTCTCCTCGTAGACGAGCGTTTCTCATGCAACCCTCGTGCACAGCGAACGCCAGCGAGCAACGAGCAAACAACCGCCTCTCTTCCACAGCCGACTGCTGCTTGCCTGTCGGTCGTATAACACACCTATTGCATTATTGATTGCCCCGCAGAGCACCGAAATTTCCAGGGACCCGGCGGTCTGGCTTCTGCTCCCGCTGTTACTGGCTCGTTGCGGCCGCCGCTACTGTATGGGAATGACGAGTTTCCTATTAGCACAGCCAGGAAACGTAATGAACGTTTCGTCGCTGGGCACCGACTGTGCGGTCGGTACCGCGACTGATAAATCCGTCGCGTGTCCCTCCAGAGGCTCGACTCGACTGCATGACGTTGCATCGAATAATCATGCGTGCACTGACAGAACAGCGCGTCAGTCTTCGCAACCCGATGCAGTCTCTCGGGCCGTTAATAATGATTCAACGACGATTCAATGAGGGAATCCATAATGCAGAGGACTGAAATACCTGACGCGTTATTCTCTCGAATGACGACCGGTACGAGGCGAGAGGTATTTTTATTTAGCGCCAATAAATCATCGCAAGGCACGTTGCGAGATCGTCGGAAGTTCAACTGTTTACGAGTAGGCGTTTCAACGGTGAATGTTTTGGTGTCGCTTTTTCCTGCCGAATACTCGAGGACCGTCCGAACGTTTGTTCGAGAGTCTTGACTGGTGAACTGCGAAAAGACGGCACATTTAACGAAACTTTCAATCGTCCGAGACCCTCCATTGTCTCTTGTCTTCCGCCATTAATTTCCTACTTTTTCGGTCGACGACGAAAGCGAGAAACGAATTTTTCCAACTGCCTGGGATGCGCTTCTGGTCGAGCGCAGGTGATGAATCTACCGCGGGAAATGAAAGTAAGTCTCGCGGCAAAGAGAATGAGACGATGGATGAGCATCGGGCAACTGGCGAAGATAAACGACCGCATCCACAAAGGATCCCGAGAGGATTGCGAATCGTAAGGCAGCGTCGTCGCGCCGGGGAATCTCGTTGTCCGGTAAGATTTACCGCTCCGATTGATTTCGTTTGCGGGATCAAATCCACCTTCGGAATTCGGTGTACCTTAACAAATGTTTCAGTTACCGAAGTTTCTCGCCCGATACAAATGGCCCTTTCACCGATTTCCATTTCAAGACCATCAATCGCCCTCGGCTACCGGGAATCTTCAATGACAAATTACTCCGAGAGTGAAATCATCGAAGACGAGGCATAAACACAAGTGGCGTCGATGAACGATGTGTGAGAACGGGCAGATCGGTAAGAATTCCCGGTGAGCCGAACGAAGCTAGACCAGTAGTTGATTGCAGCCTAGCCCTGACACGTGCAAACACCAGAAAATTGTGTTGCCAGCACAGCCTCGAACCGAGCATTCTCCCGTAACACGAGAACCGTTCGTGCACACAGATGCGAGCACACGAGTGCAATAGTGTACAGCGGGACAACGGTGGAGGAGCACGTAACATGTGTGTCAATGCGACATACGAGACGGTATGGGAGTACTATAGCCGGGCTCTAGTGTGCAATTATATGTATTGTAGTGGAGCTCGAGTTCGAGGCAACCAGCATCAACTATTTATGAGGATACTGTGTCCGACCAAAACTTTCCGCGCCTATCGCGTGTCCGGCTACTTGACGAATCAAAAGGCGACGGAAAGCAAAGAAACTGTCTTCGGCTTGTCACTATTCGAAAATTTTCGTAATTACTACGCGATTAGGGTCTATCCCTAATCTTATGGTATGGTTTATACTCTATGGTATGCTTCTTGCTATATGATATGGTTTTTACCCCATAGTATGCGTTCTCAACTATGATATGGTTTTTATCGTATAGTATGCTTTGCACCCTATTGTATGGGGTTTAACCCTATGCTATGGTTCTTGCCCCGTGGTATGATATTTGCACTATGATATTGTTTTTCACTCTGCAGTATGGCTTTTCTCTTATAGAATGTTTTTTCCCCTATGGTATGGGTTTTGCCCTATTCTATGGTTCTTGCCCTGCGATAGGTTTTTTGCACTGTGGTATGGTTCTTGCCCTGTGATACGGTTTTTGCACTATGCCATGGTTTTTACGCTATCGTTCGGTTTGTACTCTATAGTAGAATAAGTGAATATGGCCAAACCCGATTAACACATGAATCAATGATATGCAGACTGGATCATTTTTGTCTGACACAGGTTATCGAGGTACCGAGAACCTCCAAGTTGCATCAAGGTGCAGGCGAGGGGATTGCACACTGACGTTGTAAGGGATAGGCATGACGCGGCCCCGACGTCGACACGGCCAAGCTGAGAATCCTGCTCACGCGCTACTGAATACACCGAGCAAGTTTCATACGCATTCGTAGCTAACGATGTCCGACAGCGAAGTCTCGGATTACCCGTGCTGCTGCGGTACGATCGCTAAGTGCATTTCTGGGTTGAGCCTCTTTCCACGTGCGGCTGCTGCGACGCGGAGGAAAACGAAGAATATGACCGACACGGGAGATATAATGCTCGCGGAAGATACGAGGTCGAGCCCCGTTCTATATCACGACCTTCTTCAACACTCGCTTTTCTTGTTTTTATTCTATTTTATGTTATTTTGCGCGCGGAGAACAATGTTGTGAATAAACATGGTTCTCCCTCGTTACCGGTGAGGACATATTTCATACTTGATCTGAAACTGATTGCATACAATGTAATTCTGCAGTTCGGTTGAGCCGCCTGCATGTTTGGAAGAGAATTGGTGAGGTTTGCAGCAATAACGATTCGCTACTTACGCGACGACTCTATTCAAATTCTATGCAAACGAACTCTAAATACCTCACTTCCGGTCCAAAAAACTCATTTATCGGCCGGATGGTGACGTCATACTGAAAATGTGTAACAATCGGTCCGGAAGACTATAATTTTTCGACCAGAATTGACCTTGTATCGGAAATACGTCACTTTCGGTTTGAAAATTGAATGTTTCGGCCAGAAATGACGTCGTACCGGAAGTATATAACTTCCGGTTTGATATCTCATTCATCGATCGAAGGTGACGTATTTCCGGTATGACGTCATTCCCGGGTGTGAGTAAAGGTTCTGTGAAAGACAGTGAAAGTGGTGAATATGGACCACCAGTTTGGATGACTTTTCCATGTTTCCACTTTAACCCAATCTGTGAAGCACGAGAGCCGAATAAATAACAGTAATGTCCGATCGAATTTGTGTCAGAGACGACTGACATTTCGGAATCTAAGCAAATTATCGCGCGATTCTCGATCTCGTTTTGGGCAATCCGAGCAAAGTGTTCGTGGGTCAACTAAAAATGAATGTCTGCGGTGAGTTATGTATTGCCCCAAGATTTCTAATCTTGTTCGGCCGCGGTTGCCGTTTTCGGCGAAAATCTGTTGAGGATTTCGCGAGAATCGCACGAGATCGTTAGATCTCTCCGGGTGAGCGGGGGCCACCGGCGGCGGCGTCCTGCGTAACGATTAGACGAGACCGGGCGAGCCGACCGTCCACGGTGGAACCGGGTTAGGAGGAGAGTCAGTGCCGTTAGGACGATTTCACAATGGCGATTAATCGCCTCCGCGCTCATGCTACACCCGTTCGCCCATTGCCTCTATGATGTGTGCTCTACCGGGCGAGGTGAAAGGTGGGCGGAAGAATGAAAGAGAACGACCGCAAGGATTCACGCAGGACGAGCGGCGAACCAAAGATTTCGTTAATTTAACGCAAAATCGTCCGATCCGCTCCGAGGGAGTGACTCAGAATCGTGAAAGTTGGGTCGATGAGAACGGGTAATTCGGAACTCGAAAGTATTTGAAATCTACGCGGTCCCATTATTTGACATTATGGAGTAAATGTCGGTCGTTCGAAATTGTGCAACGGATTCGTGAATATTTAAGGATTTACGCACCGGCAAGAAAGGTCGAACCTTTTTGCGGACGAAACTTACCTCGTGGTTTCGGCGCTCGGGAGACTAACCAGGCTTTGGTAAAGATTTCAAAGCTCGAGCGATGAATATGATTCTTTTATAACTAGTCTGAATAAAAAATGTATTGATCGTTATTAAAAAAAAAAGTATTCTGCTACTCTTTGCAGCTATCTGCCTCAATGTTTTACAGAATTTCCTTCCCAGAACTAGTATTTTTTGCTTTCTCATCTACAATACTTTCTTATCGTGCTATTTTTCATTTTTTTTTTTCGTGATATTCATTTCGACGCGTTCAATGTTTTCCATGAAACATCAAAAGTTCATATTCGAAAAAACAACATCCGGAGTGTGTCTGCCAAAAAGAATGGTAAGATAATAGCCGATTTTTTGTTTAACAAGCAGAAAAAAGAAAATTCCTGTCTCTTGCCTGAAAAGATTGTACAGAGTTGAATGCTTTTCAATCTAGAATACTTTGTATTTGTGGCCTTTTTACCTCAATATTGACGTGCTTATATGTTGTATTGTAATATCGACGTATGTTCCATCAAATATCAAAAATTCATATTAGGAAAAATATTCCGAGTGCGCGACCCAAAAAGGATGATAAGAAAATGACCGATTCTTTCTTTTTTTTTTTTTAAGCAACCGAAATATCGATATTCCAGTCTCTCGCCTAAAAAGGTTCTACGGAATTGAATGTTTTTTCCCGGGTCTCTAAATTGATATTTATCTGTTAGCTGGTCTGTGGATTAACTTGGCTGAATTTCATCTCGTTGGGGCGACGCTGTCCGCGAGTAATTAAGGACGGTAATTAAGATCGACGAAGTTTAGCCCACTAGAACAGACCTTCTTACATGCGAGACGAATATCTATACTTTATTTATACATGTACTCCGTGCGCGCATGTATAATCGTACATAGGTGTACAGTTTACAGTCTCCTTTACCTCGCCGCGCGCCGAAAATACGTACAGCCCAATATGGAGCGTCTTCTGCAATTGTCGACGCTCAGCTTTATCTCGGATGATGTGCGAATTTAATGGAACCACAAATTAATTAAATTTTGTCGGTCTCGTCGGGGACAAAATAGAATCCCCGAAGTTTGCAGCGCGTTCGCGTTGTGTCGTAATTCGATTCGTCTCATTATTGCCAATTACTCGTGGCGTGTTCGCGAATCGCGAAACGGACATTATGACGTGAATATTAATATCGAGGCGAACGAATCGCGAACGTTAAATACTGATATCGAGGAGCGAAATACCTGATCCGGAGAACCATGAAAAAATAAAATAAAATTTCTTCTAAAAGAGAGGCTAAACGGGCGACACGAACCGAAGAAAATTTCCAACGTTGTTTTTCTTTTTTCTCGAAACTGATTTGTTCAAATTACCATCGAACGGTGGAGCTTTCGCGCGATCTGTGGAGAGAGAAAGCTCGTCGATTCGACTCCATCAGTGGTAACATAAATATATATTTCACTCGTTGAAACAGGAATTTACGTTCCGCGTCGGGTGACATGCCGAATAATAATGTGAATCGATTGTCGTCATAAAATACAATTTCTCATGCTCGATTTATCGAACCCAATTATAGATGACGTTTATGTTATTATATTTTTGTCTGCACAATTGTAATATTTGTACGCGAGTGAATGAAATTCAAAACGTTTACATTTGATTTTCCGCACAGAAAAAAAAAAAAAAATTGGATTTTTAAAGAGAGGCTAAACGGCCGCCGCAAACCGATGAAAATTTTCAACATCTTTTTTTTTTCGAAACTGGTTTGTTAATGTTAAATATATATATCATTCGTTGATACAGGAATTTATGTTTCGCGTCGGGTGACACGTCGAATTATAATGTGAATCGATTGTCGTCATAAAATACAATTTCTCATGCTCGATTTATCGAGACCAATTATAGATGTCGTTTAACGTTATTAGATTTTATCCTCTGCAGTAACGACATTGTGCACGAGTGAATAAAGTTCAAAACATTTGTATTTGACTCTTTATCGATGAAAATATATCGTCAGCACTCTGCACCTCGAGCGCTTTGATTTAATAAATGAAATCCCAATTAATTGACGCCTTTTTATTCACTGTCCCATTTTCACTTTTTCACGCATTCATTCGAATTTCCTGTCTACTTCATAAATCGAAAAAAAAAAATCTCGAGTAACAAGTTCACACGTGAATTATTCATGAAAAATAATGAATAAAAAAAATAAGACGAATTAATGAATAAAAAAAAATCCGACTGAAACGAGATACGTTTCAGTCGGATTTTCCTTTACCTGAAACTCGTCGTAAAACTCACCGACAACCGTAATCAGTTGTCGGTGCAGAAAGTAAAACGGTGCACGTTCTTTTTTGCCATGCAGTATTTTATTTCAACTTGATTATTTTTGCACCGGATGTCTCGACCGCGAAGACCAGGGACGCTCGTACTGTTTACATGTGCAATAAGTGTGAGTGTGTGTGTGTGCGGGCGTGCAAGTTACGCTGCTCGAGTGTTCGGAGCTTCCAATGGAGATAGAGTAGCCGGGCGTCGACGAGCAAGGCTCCGCGGACGGCTTGGTCGGTGATTAATAGTCCGGGTAATTGGCACTAGCTCGTTAATACCGTCGAGAGTTCGACCATTTCTCGTCCGCGCAGCGGGACGACGCTCTATTGCATTCCTCTGTCGCGTATATTCAAGCTCACAGCGCGAATATCAGACAGGAGTGCCGAACGAACTCACAGCTATAAGTACTCGGTCGCGGCGCGTATCAGACTTTGCATATAATCGCATATTTCATCCTTAATTTATTACGACTGGCTGGCACAAGCAAGCTTCGCGCGGTCGAGAATAATTTATAAAGCTGATAATTAATATATATATATATATTTTTTTTTTCAACATTTGACGCTAAATTTCGCATTAAATATCGAGTTTGATATAAGTATTTTCAAAATACCAAAATTTGAGTCTTTTTTTCAAATCTCAACATTTACGTTAATTAGTTACAACGATCAACAATCTCAGTGAGTAACTCATCAAAAAAGAACGGTTGTTTTTGAGCCGAACTGATAATATTCAATTATTATCTTCATGTTTGTAGCCCAATTGCGAACACTGCAATAATTACCCTTTAACACGTTTACGCAGAGGCATTAGCTCACGGCCCAGTGCGTATCAATCACGACGCTCCGAAGTGACGAAAAATCACTGTAACCGTGTTTCGGCCGCTCGCTATTGAATTTTATAAAAGTCGATAACGCAATTATAGAAGAGGATGACAATGGTCCCTGCGGAAGCGCGAGGCAATGCCAGAATACAGAAACGATGATGCAATATTGATTTTATCGTGTACTTTTTCCGCTGTTCTCCGTCATGAATAGGACACAGATTCTGCAGTCCGATATAAAGCAATATCTTTCTTCTGCCTTCTCACAAAGGAAGCTTTGTGAGGTTGAATTTTTTTCTTTTAATATCGAGGTTTCCATGTTAGAGGATTTGGCTTCGAGAATAACGTGAAAAAAATCACTTTTATGGAATGACCCGATGTGTGTATGTGTCAATATTTTAAAAAATATTTTTGAAAGATTTAATATTATCTTTCTCGAATCTTTCGCGCAAAGGACTTTACAATTTATGATAATAAGCGCGTAAACCATAGGCAAATTTAATTTAATTTAATTTAATTTAATTTAATTTAATTTAATTTAATTTAATTTAATTCTGTTACCAAATTTAAATTTTGTTTTTCCCCATTACTATAAAAAAGATGGTATAGATCTACAGCACCGTGAAAGACAGTTCAGCAGTTTCTCTATACACAAAAAAAAAGTCAAATAGATTTCGAGAAATCGATTTAAAAAATTCAAAATTCAGATCAATGTAGCATAGAAAAAAAAATTACTCATCAGCTTCGCAGTGGCATTTTTCTCAATGAATCAGTAAATCGTCCGAATCCTCGAAAAATCAGAGATCTCTCGTCCATATCCAATATCCTTAATCGTCTTCATCGGGTCTTCGTCATCGTCGCAATCGTCGCTAAGTTGTGAAACGTATATATGCCACTTTCACTATCGCGGCCACGTTTCATAACTGTTATTATCGAGGACATACACACACGCTCGTGTGTATCGGCGTTTGTGTTTGTGTCAAGCCGCGTATTCGTCGGCGGAGTGTTGCTTTGTGCACGAAGAGCCGTTTGGCCCGAACCAAAGATGTTGCAGACCGGGGACGGAAAAGCACAGAAGGAGGCGTAGAGACGAGAGAAAACGACGTCTGCGTACCCTGGACGAGCCGCGTCGCGGTGGAGAATTCTTGCCGAACGTACACCGGCATCGGTAATTTTTATTTGTCACGGCAAAACCGCTAACCGCCGGATCCTTGGAAAGATCGGAGTGTCGTGTTCGTATTCCAGATGATAGCGAGTAATGAAGTGGAAAAAGGGAAAGTTGCAGAAATCGCGACTTCGCTGATTTTTCCCCACTCAGCATTCTAAAACTACTCTTTTCCCTTCTCGACGTTTACCTCGTCGCGGTGAATCACGCGTTAAGATGCTTATTGTCGTTGCGGAATAAATTAGCAACCGGGCGTTGTCCGCCGGGCCAGGACTTACCACTTTCGCCGAAAATGTTGATCGCGGAGAAAATAGAGAAACTGATTTTTTGCCGACTGAGTCTGTACATTGAGAGAAGAGAGAAAGAGCCATAGCAACGGCGTTGAGTACATTTTTTTTGCTACCGGCGGCGGTAGCGAAACCTTAACACATTCTACTAGAAAATATGGTAATTTTCGTTGTCCGAGAAATTACCCAAATATCCCGTCATTTTTGCTATAATATAAGTTCTTCTCAGTAAAACATATCGTAATATAGTAGTCTAGTTCTTACTAGAAAATATAGTAATCTGTGGCGCATGCCAAATTTGATCGACAAAATACTCAGTTCTCTCCACGAAATTCTCGGTTTTTATCCGCGATATTCGTAGTTCTATCCGCGAAATTCTTAGTTCTAACCACGAAATTCTTAGCATTATACGGATAATTTTGCCAACCCGCCTCCAGGAAAACCTTACCATATGGATTAGGTAAAAATTCAGACCGCAGTTCGCAAAGGAAAAAAGAATTTTTTAGCTAATCCATACGGTAATTTTGTTCCAGGACGCAGGTTGGCAAAATTGTGCGTATTTTGCTAAGAATTTTGTGGATAAAAACCGAGAATGTCGTGGATAGAACTGAGCATTTCGTCGATCATATTTGTTTATGCGGCACCGATTACTACATTTTCTAGTAAGAACTAGAAAATGTATATTACGATATGATCCAATGAGGTGAACTTGTATGCTAGCAAAAATGGGGGGATATTTGGGTAATATCTGCGATAGCGAAAATTACCATATTTTCTAGTAGACTGTGTTAAGATTATGCGAAATACCGCCGCCGGTAAAGAAAACTGTACTCAACACCGTACTGAGACCGCAGTCTTGGGCGGAAAGTTACACCACATTACCTTAAGTGTATTACGAATATTTGTCAGGAATTCGCTGTAGTTCCCATGTACCTAAAAGTTCTGTCGATTTCCGCCAGATTTATGGTAATTTTTATCAGATCCTTCTCTAAGTGCATCCCCTTAAGCTAACTCCTACGAATCTCTTACGATATGTCTGCCTATCAAGTTGTTGTATAATGGAGGATCAATCAAGTACACGCAACAGCCGCCTCAATTTCCCAACATCACCGTCCGCAACTCTGCGCCTTCCGATCCAATCGTCCATTTCCCCTTTTCCTCCATCAATGACGCCCCGTTCAAGGCTCGGCGATTCTCAGCCTAGAAATCAATGAAAAGCGATTGCGCGCCTCTGCTCTCAGGCACGCTCTTCTATCGCCTCGACTGGTCACGCGTGATGCACGGCCGAAGAGATGCCGTGCGAGCGTTTCGATGCAGCGACTCTGACGATCGAGCCTCAGCCACGTTCGCCCGGCGCAAGTTGCGACTGCATCAGGGTTAATCATTCAGGGCTAATCCGCTGCTCGGCCGTTGCAGTAACGCACCGAGCGGAGCAATTTCCTTGAGGCTGCCATATCGAGAGACCGAGCTATCGGCAGCTGCGCCGCTTCCATTGCGCGCGTCGGACTAATAATCGACAAATGCGAGAAGCGTGCTGCTTCGTCCCGGAGAAAATGAGCACGTATGTGCAGACACTTGCGCACACGCCGGTAAATCGTACCTGCGCGATGGTGCAGCGGCATGTGCGCACGTACATCTTTGATTCGCTCCAACATCGCGTCGCCGAAGGTGTTCGGCGCACGTCTGCGCACGCGGAACGTTTTAAACGCGTCGACGACGAAGACGCACAACGCCTTCGAGCAATCTGCCTGATCAAGGCTCCATCGCATTCCCTGTCATATTTATTACCACGTCACATCAGTGTCCGTACGATTCATGGCTTCATCCTGACGCGTGTGTTCCTCCAGGGGGGGGGGGGGGGGGGGGGGGTCTGATACCACGTGACAGGCACACTCGAGAACTCTCATGCGGTTCGACCATTCTCTCAAACCCATGTATCATTATGGCAATCTATTAACCGGCTATACAGTAAAAACTAATAATTTCCGGTGAAGATCCGACACGTCCCGTCAAGAGCGGGGATCGCTGTGACGCGAGGAAATCGAGGATCGATCCTTTCATGCTTCCATTAGACGTCATTTACTTTGGCGGGTCTCGTGCTTCATCTGGATCCAGCGAGACTGCACGCAATATCTTCTCGGCACGTTAACGAGCTTCGATCATCGACTCAATGGGCGACGGCGTCCGGCATGTAACGGTATCAGCCGATCGATTAATTTCTATTAGATCTCGTGACTTGCAGGGAATTCGTGCGACCGGATGCTATGGAGACTGGGATAGCTTGCTTGTTTTTGACGCTGAAAGACACCTTAGAACGCCATTTGGGTGATATAGATTCGAACTTACTGGTCGAATAGAAATTCCGTTAAGGTTTCTTGTTTAGCGCTTGTTAAGGAATTACTCTACACTGCCAATGGAGGCCCAATCGGGACCTGCGGATATTGACGACGAAGTAATCTTACTCAAAAACATAGATCATCTGGTTCTTGAATAGAAATTGTTAGACATGACTCTACAACAAGTCGTTATCGAATGCGGAATACGGGGCGGAAGCTGAGAGCAACCAATTGATCATCTTGCTCTAGGAACACCAAGAAGTTAGTTGGACATGCCAATCTTTTTTCTAGGTGATTTCCGCGCTGCTGATTGCATGTCTTTCAACCCATCTTGCAACGAAACTCCCGAAGAGTTTGTGGCATTTTTTAAATATTGAACTCAGACACTTTTCCCGGTTCTGAAGCTGTAGTGTAACATGTTCCCTGATACGCCAGTCCGTCATCGCGAAGCTTACGAGGTGACATAAAGGAATCGGCAAACGTCCGTGATAGTCGTAATGCCAAAATCAGTGCCAGAATTAAAGCAACGTACCGAATGACGAGAATGCGGAACGCGAGCAGTTACGTCTTCTGCTTTTGCCGGACGGAGCTGGATCCCTGGTTAGAACACGAATAAATGCGTCCAGGATTTACATAATGGCTTGTGTGCGGTAGATAGAGATAGATAGAGGCACACTGCGCGTTTTATCCGAACTGGGACTACACCAGAGATATCGGGCAAGTCCTCGGCTTCTCTTCTCTACCTTCCCCTATTCCGCCACCCCCGACAACGGTCCGATGTTAACTCTATCCCAGGCACGTTTCCACTGCAAACCAGCAGCAGCATTCCGGAGATATCGTCCGCGCGGTTAAGCTCCCGTGGAATTCCCGACGGATACGCGAATGCTGTTCCCAACCGCCGCATCAACGGCTTCGTTGCATTGTTCGATTAAAGGGATTTGGCCATTATATTCCTTGTAAAAATAGTTCAGTACTGTTGAATCCCCGACACGTGTGTGTAATTCAGCAATCCCGAGTTTCAGGGTTGGTCGCACTTCGGCTCTCTCGTCATATCGGAATAATCACTATCCAATCCTTACAAGCACTCGGTCTGATCTATGTTCATTGTGTCATCTTTATTTCAAAATTCAACATACAGCAGTACGAAAATCCAATGTTTGCTGTAAATAGGCGAAAAAAGTTTATGGATTTTCGGACCTTTCATGGAAAATCATTTTAAAAAAACATGCAGAAACATGGATTTCTACGTCAACATGTACTGTGCGAATTCCGACCACGCCAGATGTAATGAACTCGGCTGGAAATTCTGTTGAATCTGTGTGTGAGATTCAGCAATCGCGGGTTTCCAATCCTTGCAAACACTCGGTCTAATCTACTTCCATTCTCTCATCTCAATTTCGAAATACAATTTCGAAATACAGAGCAGTACGAAATTCCGAACTCGCTATAAGTAGGGGAAAAAAACGTTGGTAGAATTTCCGACCTTTCATGTGCCGAATTCAAAATTCGCACACCTAAAAAGTAGAAGGAGTAGGAGTAGGAGGAGTAGGAGGAGTAGGAGGAGGGGTAGGAGGAGTAGGAGTAGTACATGAAGAGAGAAAATCTAGAAAAATTCTAGAAAAATGAATTTCTACGTTAACGTCTATTGTGCGAATTTCGACGACGCGAGATCCAACGAGCTCGGCCCGAAGTTCGTCGTCTCGACTGCCGTGAGCGGAATGAAGTGATTCCCTCGGGACCGAGACGGCGGATGGAGAGAAAAAAAAATGTTAATATCGTACACAGAGGAGTGACTTTATTATTTTTCAAATGAGAACGAAATCGTCGTTTTGGGTGGGTACGACCGTTCGCGAGGGTGGCGATGGCTGGAGGGATAATACGTAGTCTGGATGGAAGGGAACAACGGGAAAGACAGCGGCAAAGGGGGTTGGGTGTCGGATCTCCGATGAACGGAAGGAGGGGCGGTTGATGGCACAGCGGCTCACGGGAAAACGGCACCGCTGAGGGCGAAATTTGTATGGCTCGCTTCTCCATCCCCATTCCGGGGCACAGCGTCGGAGCAGAAGAGCGCTTTTGCTCCTCTCTACGTGCGTTGATTCTGTGCGCCGTGCTTGCCGAGAAGATATTTAATATGCCGGGGTGAGGTAGAGTTTCTGTCTCGGCTATACTCTTCGACCGTGGCAGGACTGCGGAAAGCGAGCACGGTCGTGGCATAAATAACGCTGCTACTGCTTGTTGGTTCGCTGCCGGGGCGGCCAGTGGCGGAAAGACTCGCGAGATGGGAGAGCTAAACTACCAGGAAAAGAGAGGGGGAACATCGGAGCAGAGTCATGGAGCTAGCAGTGGGTGGTTTATGCAATCCGGAAGGGAAAACCGGCGATGCTGTAGCGGGATTTGGACACACGTTAAGCAAAAGCGTTATTTGCCGGTATTCATACAACTGCTGTAATATGCATTTCGCGAAAACCGGAGAGAACCCGGCAGAATGGACCGGTTACGCGCTTCAGGGAGTTTTGACGATTTGCAGAACGTATTTTAGCCGTTATTAAGGGCGTGCGATGCGGACTCGGTTACAAAATCGGTTAAACTATTTTCGGGGCGACTGTTAATGTTTCGGGCTGAAGCTAAATTAAGTTTTCAGAGGCTAGAATGTCAACATTAATTGTAGATTTGATGTACTGGAACTTGAAATTTACTTACATTGCGTAGATTCATTGAAGATTAATGTACTTTTTTTTTGTCAAATTGTAATTACCAGTTCTTAAAATTACAAATCTTTCCCATGAAATTTACACATTTTTTCATTAAAAATACAACATTTTACCGTAAAATTGCAACGCACATGTGTCGGAAACACACGATTTCAGCTGATTTCAGAAACAGCTTGTGTAAAAAACCTTCCAATACCGTTCAGTAATTTTCAAAGAGATTTTTTTTTACAGTTTATATGCAGATGCATGAAAATCTAATTTCCTTTCGTTCGAAATATGGATTGTCGCGGAGACAGTAGTAAAACCGATTTGTTACCAATGAGTTGGTGTAGCGCACCCTTAAGATTAAAATTCTTTGACGGTAATAAGAAAAAAAAATGGTGCAAAGTAATTGCACACAGCATTGTCATTTGTGACAATTATGCGCAGTGTTCTCTATGAGAAAGTTTGATTTTTCACTCCTTCATAGAGGAAGCTATGCGCACAATTGTAATCAATGAGGAAGCCATGTACAAATGACTTTGCACCATTTTTTCATATTTATGAAAACAAAGCTTCGTCGATAAGGAAGCAAAACGAGATATTGGGGATAGTTTTTTACACACTGAAAAAAATTCGCTTGCCGGCTGCCAAAGAAAACATTTTTTGTTTCAACTCTACTTTCAATTCTTACAATTCCACGTGATGTTGAAACAACGATCGCTAGACTGTCAGGGTGACATTTTATCCCGTATGGAATTGTAAGAATTGAAAGTCGAATTGAAATAACAATTTCTTTCTTTGGCAACCCGCGAGCGAATTTTGTTCCAGTCATTGATATTCTTGTTCGGTGCAGTTTCTCGAGTTTCTTTTGGGTTTTTACCTTACATCTTTGATTTGAAATGTTGTCCAGCCACCCATATTTATTTCTCGAATTCAATTGCACTGAGTCAGCTCTACGAGCTCTCTCGTACTTAATCGCGTAATCCGTTATCTTCGACAATCGATACCGAATGTCAGTTCTAGGTGTAACTTTTGTAATAAAACCCGACATTTAACGAAAATACATGTCCGTCGTTGGTAACACCGAACCGATTTACCGTCTCGGTATCAAATAGGTCACGGAGGCTTCCGCATCTTCGGACAAGCAACTCTACTTTCCTTCGGCTACTATCTGACTTGATTATCGAATAATATGAATTTCGGCTGAGTCACGATAGGCGAGACATTCAATTTATCTCGGCACTTCCGTCTCGGCATCGAAATCGTTTCACTAGATAAGGCTAAACATACGGCGGACGCTTCTGTTTTCTCGTCGTATTCGCTTCGAGCGTCGTCGCTTTTGACTCATTGTTTTCTCGATCCTTAGAATCGAGGATGCAGGCGAATCTCGAAAATCTGGAGTCGAGAGATCCAATTCTTCAGTCTCTTGACCACGAGACATTGATGCTTGTGCAAACCGCACATGCCACATGTATGTCTGACATTATATATGGGGCATTCCATACCGTTTTCAACCTGGGTCTGGCCCTTCACATCTTGGATTGGGCCCGCGATTTTTTATATGACTGAACTGACTCTAAAGCACGCAGGTTTTTATTACTCATTTTTTTTTTACCTACAAAATAAACTGTTCGGAAAAATCTGAAAAACTTTCAAAAAATATAGTCTTGCATATAAAAATGGTCAAACGGTAACCCAGAATCGACTGATTTTTTCTTCTAATTTTTTTTCAAACCTTTAAATTTTTTAATATATTACACAAGATTTAAAAAAAAAATACGTATCAACAAGTTCATTTTTTATTATAAATCATTATAAACAATTTGAAGATTAGATAATGTAATAAAAAATCTGAGGGCTTTTGAGAGTTAGTTCAGTCATATGAAAAATATAAAAAATCGAATGCTCCATTATACATTACAATGATTTTATGAATATATTTAAGGTCTATCTCAATATCTTTAAAATATGCATATATGGCAATTTTATGTGCGAAACGCCTTAATGCTATTTAGCGTAAAAAAAAATATGCTTCTAAAACTATATTCTCATGAATACGCATAAAACACATATATTGTGCGTGGTAATTTATGTACGATATATATATATATATATATATTGCAAATACATAAACATTCCTATACAAATAAATAATTAATTTGTTTATTTTGCTTCCTCGTAGAGGAAGCTATTGTTAATATTTTTATCGTATATAAATTTTATGTGCGAAACGCATTAATGCTGTTGTTGAGCGAAAAAAAATATGCTGCCGAAACTATAGTCTCATGGGTACGCATAAAATACATGTATTATGCGTAATAATTTATATACGGTATATGTATTGAAAATACATAAATTTGTGTGCGGGGTGCGCTGACTGAGACGACCTTCTCTCAGGCCCGAGTCGAGTATCTCGCTCGTTCTTGAGCGTTTAAAAGACCAGAGGTTGCGCCGTATCTGGAGCGAAGCCCGCGGATAAAGATCTGTGTCAAATCGTCGATGGATTGCCGACTGAATTTTTTCTTTTTTTTTCCGCTCCAACATTCTCCCGTAGCCATGTGCATTTTTTTTCTATCCATTTATTTCCCCTTTTTCGCGCATGGCTCTCAGAGGCTGCTCGTCTGAGGTCCCCGATCAGTTTTATCTCATCTCAATCGTCGCGTTACCGAATACAAATCGGAGCGAATCGAACCGGAGAATGCGAACACTCTGGCGAAACGAACGGTAGAGCCGAGCTGAGGACAACTCCAGGCAGTCAGTCAAGGACGCGAATCGGCGAGACGTATTTCGTCAACCTTCGATTTTCTCTCCTTCTTTCTTTCTCGTC